>PVIW01002839.1:0-137500 GCA_004026585.1 Noctilio leporinus
AGGTAGAGGCAAAGATGGGGAGCAGCTTAGACAAGAACCTAGTATAAAGGAACCATGGACATGGACAACAGGTGGGATTGACTTTGGGGGGAATGGGTGGGTGGGTGGGGGGACAGAGGGGAGCAAAAAGGGGATGGATGTAATACAACAACAATAAAAAAAAAAAAAATAAAATAAAATAAAACCAACATGTTCAGAAACTGTTCAGATCAGTGGAAAAAATGTCTTGATAAGTATATTGCATTAAATGGAGAGTACTTGGAAGGTGTCTGAATTTTAAACATGTAAGAATAAATATACAGTGTTTTATAAATATATTGCAGGATTTTTTTTGCATCTCCCCTTATATTGTAGATCTTGATAAGCTGACTTTTCTATAAAGTGTATCTTTCTCCAACTGTTATAAAACCATTTTAAATTAGACTAAGGCTATTTTCACATTTTGTAAAACTGGTTCATAATCAAAACATTGGTTTTTGAAGAAAAAGTTAAGTGCATTATCTAAAACTATAAAAATACTATTATGTGAGCCCTGGCTGGTCGCACAGTGGACAAGGCACCAGCCTTCGAACCTAATGGTCACTGGTTTGATTGCCCAGCCAGGGCACATAATGAGGTTGCAAGCCAGGTCTCCGGCCAGGTCCAAGGCTGGAGGCAGGTGAAAAGCCACCATACATTGATGTCTCCCTCCCTCTCCGCCTCTCTCCCTTTCCTTCTCTCTGAAAATAATAAATAAAATCTATAAAAATTAAAAAAAATGCTATTATGTGAAAGTAGGGTTAAATGCCATACATACAGAGGGTCTAAGAAATATCAAAGGAATAGCAGTGTGATTGTGAACTATGAAAGTGCAGTTGGGAACATTTATCTAAGATCTTTTGTTGAGGTAAGCAGACTAAACAGTCACCTTTATATATGTTGTAGTTTGCTGTTCAGTCTGAATCAGAACACTCTAGGAGTAGTGATCAGGAGGAAGACTCAAACAAATATCCTGCTGATGCTCTCTTTATCCTTCTTCAACTAACACCTAGACTATGAAATTAGAGATCTAATATCTGATCTAGAGACACAGATGAAAGCAAAATTTTCTGTCACCCATTCTACTCTCTCCTTATCACAAGTTACTATTATGGAAACTCGTATGAAAAATGTAAGGAACACTGACAGTTACAAATCTGATCAGCATCATCAGCCTGGAAGATGCTTTGCATTTCCAATCATCTTGCCTCCTCGAACTCTGATATTTATAGGACAGGTTAGACATCTCTCCATCTGTATATAATGGGTCAGCACATTCTTTTTCTTATTCACTTCTCATGGGGCAGGTGGTTGAAACTAAATAATGCTTGTCTTTCATGGCCATCATATGTTTCCAAATTCTGTATTCATCAGAGAATAATCTTTTCTGGGTATTTCCTCTTGCCCTTTTGATAAGAGTTAACAGCTCTGGTTGAATTCATGACATTTCTAAATGTTTGTTTATACATTTTTAGTCTTCTGAAGTATAACATTGTGGTGCTATTGTAGTAATAAATCCAGGGAAAGAACTCACCTTACTTCCCCAGACCATCTGAGTTTCAGAAAATTACGCTCATATAGTGGTTACATGTAATGATTACTCCTTGTGTATGATCACCAGGATTGTGTTCTATAAGGAAAAATTTAGGTCATTTTCTGAAGGCATGACTTAAGCATTAAAATGGCAGATTTTATTTTATTTTTTAATTATATTTTACTGATAATGCTATTATAGTTGTCCTGATTTTCCTCCTTTGCCCCACTCCACTCTCCAGTACCTCTCACTCCCTCAGACAATCCTCCCACCATAGTTCACATCCAAGGGTCATGCATATAAGTTCTTTGGCTACTCCATTTCCTATACTGCACTGTACATCCCCATGGCTACTCTGTAATTATCTATTTATACTTTTTAATCCCTTCACTTCTTCACCTATTCCCCCATACCCCTCTCCCATTTGGCAACCATCAAAATGGTTTTTGTATTTGTGATTTTGTCTCTTTTCTTCTTGTTTTTTTTTTTTTTAAGGTTTTATTTATTTGTTTTTAGAGAGAGGGGAAGAAAGAATGAGGAGAGAGACATCAATGTGTGGTGGCTTCCTGCTTGCTGCCAACTGGGTTCCTGACCCACAACCCAGGCATGTGTCCTGACTGAGAATTGAGCTGGCGATCCTTTAGTTCATAAGCTGGTGTTTGATCCACTGAGCCACACCAGCCAGAGTAGCTTAGTTTGTTTCTTAGATTCAGCTGTTGATAGATTTGTGTTTATTGCCATTTTATTGTTCATAGTTTTGATCTTCTCTTTCTTAAATATGTCCTTTTAACATTTTGTATGATAATGGTTTGATGGTAATGAACTCCTTTAGTTTTCTTTTTGGTCTGAGAAGCTCTTTTCTACCCTTTGATTCTAAATGATAGCTTTTTTGTAGAGTAATCTTGGCTATAGGTCCCTGTTTTTCATGACTTTGAATATTTCTTGCCAATCCTTTCTAACCTGCAAAGTTTCTTTCGAAAAATCAGTTGACAGTGTTATGGGAATGCCCCTGTAGGTAACTAACTTTCTTTACTCTTACTACTTTTAAGATTATCTCTTTATCTTTACCTTTAACTTTTAGCATTTTAATTATGATGTGTCTTGTTGTGAGCCTCTTTGCATCCATCTTGTTTTGGGACTCTATGCTTTCTGGACTTGCACCAAATTAGGGAAGTTTCCCTTCATTATTTTTTCAAATAGAATTCCAATTTCTTGCTCTTTCTCTTCTCCTTCTGTCACCTCTATGATGCAAATGTTGGACTGTTTGAAGTTGTCCCAGAGGCTGTGTAATACAATCCTCACATTTTTGGATTATTTTTTCTTCTTCCCATTGATTGTCTTTTGCTTCCTTATGTTTCAAATCACTGATTAAATTCTTTGCTTCATCCACTCTACTTTTGATTCTCTATAAATTGTTCTTTATTTCATTTAGCATATCCTTTGTTTCTGATCAGATCTTTTTAATGCTGTGAGGTCCTCACTAAGTTCCTGGAGCATCCTTATAACCAATGTTTTGAACTTTGCATTTTGATTTCAAGTGAACATCTCTCCACTTCATTTAGTTCTTTTTCTGGCATTTTGATCTGTTCTTTCATTTGGGCCAAGTTTCTTTGTTTCCTCATTTTGGCAATCTCCCTGTGTTTGTTTCTATGTATTTGGTAGAGCTGCTTTGACTCCCTGCCTTGCCAATAGGGACTAATGTAGTAGGTATTCTGTGTGTGGGTTATTTAAGATGAACTGCTTGGGGTTCTAGCAGTTTTTTCCACTGATTCAGTCCCTGCTGGTTTGTGCAGCCAGAAATTGTGGGGTCTTATATTCCTGGCACTGGAACCCTGGGCTGAGGGTTTCTAAGGAATCCCTCCTAAACTTTTATCTGCCACATGCGGGTAAGAGACCAGCTCATTTTATGCCTCCTATCAGTCTGGATAGATATGGTTTCTTTAATTCTGTAGTTGTCAAACTGCCATTCAACTCAATTCCTGTTCTATATTTTTGTTGTAATTTTGATGTGGTTGTGCAAAGAGGTGAGACATATCTATTTTTGTACAGTGCCATTTTGACCACAAGCCTGAGGTTTTAAAAGGCCATTACATGTTTCTGTCTCTGTCCATTGGTTCTGCATGAGTCATCATCTTCCCAAAGGAAAATGACATATCTCCTGTTGGAAGTTGGCAGAATACACATAGAAGTTTTAACTTGTAAAGTTCTGTGCACCTGAGGCTCTTGAGTTCTTAAATCTACAGCAATCCTAATCATTTATAGATTTGTAATTCATAGTATATGGTGTGCTTTACCAATTTTCTTTCTTCGTGGAAAGTGACAACATTTTCTGCTGTGTCCATGTGACCTTTTACATTTATCTTACTGTACTATTTGCATTTGAATGTGAACCTTAAATTATACTCTCTAAATAAGATACCATAGTGCACTTCATTGGAGAATATGCAAAAGGAGAGACACAGGACAGGATTTATCAATTGCCTGTACCATAGGGAGTTATAAAACCTGTTCCTGACAGTGTTAGTGAGTCTAATAACAGTGGATTTGGAGACAGAGAGTTGTGAGTTTTAGTTTTATCTTTTTGGCACCCTAATGAATTTGGGCAAGTTATTTGGTTCTCCATATAAATGTTGAGAAAAGTGAGAAAATTAAAATAAAATAACAAATCTGAATTGAATGTTCAGTCCCAACAACTGGGACAAATAGCCTGTTGGTGGTGGTTATTTTTCTTTTTCCCATTCATTCCTGTTCCCAGCTTCATTATACTGCCCGATTCAGTTATCTATAGGCAGTAGGTAATACTGGTATAATTTTGGTCATTTTTCTCATTAGGAAAGTGTTTGAAGAGATTTTTTAAAAATAGGGATCAGTATAGTTGAATGCCCATGTAGCCCCCCAAAATTAGACAAAAAAGTAGAACAGGCAAGGGAGATTTGAATGGACAGAAATAATAATAGAATATTACAGGGAGCTGAAGTTAGAGTCAACCCAGATTGTTGGATATAATGTCAACTCTTCCAATTAAGATGAATATTGTTTTCCCTCAGGTAGAAGGGAAGCTCTAGCTTGCTATATCTTGTGTTTTTCATATGTACATGGGCTAGAAAAGAAAAAAAAAAAAGACAAAGACAATGGCTAATTATAAAGTTTACTTGAAAGTTCTTAATGACTTTTAAAAGATTTTATTTATTATTTTTTTTCTTAGAGAGAGGGGTAGGGAGAGAGGCAGAGAGGCAGAGAGGGACAGAGACATCAATGTATGGTTGCATTTCACCTGCCTCCAGCTACAGACCTGGCTGGAGACCTGATTATGTGCTCTGGCTGGGAATCAAACCAGTGACCTTTGGGTTTGCAGGCTGGCACCTTATCCACTGTGTCACCAGACAGGGCTTGAAAGTTCTTAATATTTTAAGAAATAAAATTAACTTCACAGCTTTGACTATAATTATTTTGGGCTTCTTGTGATTTTAATGAATGTAGGTTTTAACAAAACGTACACACATATTGTCAGTTTACCCTTTGCATTGCTGTGGGAAAAAAAACTACTGTTTAACTTACTGTTAAGATAAATAAATTTAACTTAAATTTATTTACTTAAAGTTCCAATAGAGTCTTGCCTTTTTCTACCCATTTAACAAGATGTAGTTGTTACTTACCTTAGGGTAGTTTAACAAGATGTAGTTTAACTACATCTTGTAGTTAAGATGTAGTTGCCTAAGGTAAGAGTTTTTTATCTTTAAATACTTTGTTCAGTAGAAGAGGAAAAGATAAGTTGTTATAGCTGGCCATGCTAGAGGGTGGAGGTTCAAAAGAGAAAGAAAAGAAAGGCTGTAGCATACATAGTGTATTATCAGTGATCTTGGTTGTGTACTACAGATTCCATTCTACATAGTTTAAGCAGAGAACAATACAGCCAAGGCTGACATAACTTGAAAAGTGCCCAACTACAGCACTGGACTGTCCAAGCAGAAACATCCCTGCTGCTGCTGCCACATCTCAGCACATACGACAGAAACTCTGGCACAAATTCTGAAAGAGCCAGATATTCTGTAACCATGCTTTCTCAAAGAGCCATCCGTTCATGCAGTTGATACTTTATATTTCTTGCTTTCATTTTCAAGGTTCATGCAGTTGATACCACTTCGGAGATCCTTATTGCCTGATAGCCCAAAGTGAACCTGGGAAATGGGGTTTTTACCTCTTGGTCTTCTGTGATATGGTTGTGAAAGTCAGCTGGAAAGTTGAATGGATGCTGATCAAACTACTTGTCAGTTTCTGCCATTAATGGAATTGGGCTGAACTTTGTTACAGGTGTTACAACTATCTGTGTACTTGACTATTGAATAAGAGGAAAAAAATAAAAATAATAACCACCAACAGGCTTGTCCCAGTTGCTGGGACTGAATTCAGATCTGTCATTTTACTTTCTTAAATGCAAGTATATCCAGAGAGCAGTCTTTAAGATTTTGCCCATTTTTATATCTTGTATACTAGATTTTTTACTAAAATGGACAGGTAAGACTCACCTAGTCTAGAAATCCAATGTGTAACCATATCTTTTGTAAGGTATTTTGTAATCGAGAACTTTATACAAATGATAATAGTATTGGTTGAATTAGTCAAATTTTCTTTGGAATATGTACTACACATATTATATTTAATATTAATTGAACTGTAAATGTACAAAATAGTAAGCATACAGTGGGTTAAGATATAAAGTCTTGTTCCACTTGATTAAGAAATAACTGAGGAATATCTTTTTTTTCTAATTCTAGATTCAACTTTTGTCCAAATTTTATAAATCTGTTTCTAAACTTTAGCCATTTTAAAACTACACTGTTTTATGTTTGAATGTCATTTTCTTTTTCCAGAAGCTATTATTTTTCATAAAATCATTACTTTTTTTTTTAATGCACTTGATCCAAGTTCTCTTTGAGGTACCCATATTTTATCATGATGTGTAGTTAACTCTGCAAAATGCTGGTGATGTACTTTATACTTTTTAATTCAGGAATGGCTGAACATTGCTTTGGCCCCAGACCATTTTCATCTGAGTCTGCTTCTATGATGATACACTGCATTTTCTGTGTGGACATCCAATGGCACCCAAAAGGAAAATTGGGTTCCAGGTGAGCAGAACATGGATGTTATTAGTTCTGGGTAGTCATAGCCATGCATCTTCTTGCCTTGGCTACAGGAGCTCAGGGGTATTGCTGTTTTACCCTTTCCAGCCCAACATGTCATCAGATCCAGGCACAGTTTGGCTGCATGACATTGAGAGTATAGTTTTATTATTCCATCTCCATGGCTCATAACCTTGCCAGGTAACAAAATTCTTTGAAACCCTGGTAAGTCACTTACCTAATACTCTTTAGTCATTTGTAAACAAAAATGTGAAGCATTTAAAAAAAAAAAAAAAACTACTTTAGATATATATATCATTAGGATTTAGAATTTACTAAAAATAAAAGCTTTAAAAGGTAATAAGTTAAAAATATTTTTAGTTTTGGAAGGTATCAAAGTATCACCTAATGCAACTATTGGGAAACCAAAGTAAGCAATAGTAAAGTGATTTGCCACAAAGCACACAGCATTAGTGCAAAGCTGAGATTAAAACTTAAGTCTCCCAGCTTCCTGGCTGGGAATGTTTTAAAGGTACTTTACACCTAACAAGGGCCCCTTGTCCTCACCATCTATCTGAAGCACACACAAGATGCTAGACGGAGCCACCCTCTAAATAAGTCAATGTGAAACAATCATGGAAAAATCCCCCTTCTCAAATTCACCAGAGACTCTCCATTTTGTGACAAAACTAGATTTAAAAGATGTGCAATAAATGACACCAACAGTATTTCACATCTAAAAATACCTTAAGAACACTTTTTCTATTTTAAATCACTAGCTTTCCACTAGCAACAACCAGCCGTGCTAATTGCTCACACTTCAGGTTTACTCTTAGGGGAAATGGAAGAGAGGTTTGTAAAGGGATTTAAAATGGAAGGAAGTGCCTGTTAAATTTTTATATTTATTAGTACTTTTTAAAAGGACACATTTGTACATAAGTGAAAATAATTGTAATCATCACATTTCTGGTTTTCACAAACTTTGTTGTAAAAGTAGAATAATTTCTCATCAATGTATAAAAAGCTATATTTGCATTCTCAAATTTGACTTGAATAGGGAAAAATGGGAAGTTGAGATTAGCAGCATTCATATCAACTATGCAGTTTTTAGCTCGGATTCTGAGTTCAATTATCCTTGTTCAACTCAACATCTTTCATTTTTGAGTTTTGAGATCCAGGGCAACTGACGTGCTCTCTCTTTACTTCTATGCTTCATCTGTTAAATAGAGGTGTCAATAGCACCTACCTTTTGGGGTTGTCAGAAGATTAAGATGATGCATGTCAAGGACCTGCTAAAGTGCCTCACTTGGAACTACTGCTCAATATTAGCTTTAAAATTTTCCAGTTCCAGCCATGGCTGGTGGCACAGTGGATAGGCACTGACCTGCGAATCCAAAGGTCACTGGTTCAATTCCCAGCCAGGACACATAATGAGGTTGCAAGCCAGGTCTCCAGCCAGGTCCTTAGCTGGAGGCAGGTGAAAGGCAACCATACATTGATGTCTCTCTCCCTTTCTGCCTCTCTTCCTTTCCCTCTTTCTAAAAATAATAAATAAATAAATAATCTTAAAAAATAAAATGAAATAAAAATTTCCAGTTCCTGTTCATATATATTTTTTTTCACTGAAAAGATATTTATGGAGCACCTACCATGTCTCAGATACTGTTGAACTCACTGAAGACACAGAGATGACAGATGAGGTCCTTAATCTTGTAGAATTTTGAAATTTTCTCATTGAGAATAAAAATTAGGGAGCAACTAGAATGCACACACAGTCATATACACACAAAAGATACAAACATGACATTTTAAAAAAGCTTTGTGATTAGTTTTGGGAAACTTTGAAAGTTTCATGAGAACTTCAAATTTTTAAACATATAGATAAAATTTGTAATGTATATAGACATTTATAGTTTCCAATGACTTATTAAATGATCTCTATTAAAAACATTAAAGGACTGGGTAAGCTTAAAAAACTAGGGCCTTACCAAGCAGCCATAACACTGCTATGCAGTGAAGCAGAATTGCCCTGGGGCCAGGCACAGTGAACAACAGCATCATTAGAGTTACTTGGCTCACTTCACCTTTTCTCTCCATCTTCTGCATGAACAAGCCTCCCTTGTCTCCCTTCTTATACATCACATATAACCTTTTAAAAGCTATCCATCTTTCTTTATTTGTAGATGTCCACACAGACATCTCCATTCTGGATATTCTCGGGTTTCATGTGACCCTGAAGAATTATTTAAAGTTGAAGACTGAATATCAGAGAGAATAATAATGAAAGATGGAAAATCATATAACTGATTTCTAGGTACATTGAAATATGATCCCAGAATGTTTTACTTTATATAAAAGCTAACCTAATGGTTGAGATTTTAAAATAAGTATTAATACAATAGAAAGAGCAATTTTCAGAGAAAAATTCTTATTTACTATGAATACCTTTTTAATGTTGTTTATTTTATTTTTCTTTGTGAGGAATTGTTAGAGTTGTCAACATTGTACTTCATGGCTTTTGCAACCTTACTGTTTAACACACAAAATTCTTTTTGCGTGCTGGAAATTATTGTACTTATTAGATAAGTTTGGAATATTATTCAGGTTTCTAACAATCACATTTGTAAATAACACACTATCATTATCAGCAGCAACAAGGACAGGGCTGACATGGGTAATTAAAATGCTAGTATTGGCTCTTCCAAACTGTATTCTCTGTATCTTAGAACAGAAAGAAAATATTAGAAAGTATCTAAAATATTTTAGTTTCAATTGATATTCAATGCCTCAAACTTTTATTTTAACATTGTTGTTTATGGTTGAATTGTTCTTATAGAAAAAGATCTACTTTTTTTCAGAAAATAGCCATTTAAAATGGACAACAGAGTGATGATTGCAGGACGGGGTATGATTGGAGGTGGAAGAGAATATAAGGGAGATAAATGGTAATGGCAGAATATAAAATATTTTAATAAAAATGAGTATTAAAAATGTTGCTATTTACAGAAAAACAACGTAAGCTATTATTTTTTATGACAGACATTTGTTTTCTCTGAAATTTGTACAATGGGGAGTTTATTTTATTTAAGATATATTTGTATATTTATTTTGTGCCAGAGATTATTTTAAGTGCTTTATAGGTAGTGACATAGTCAATCCTCATAACCTATTGAGAGAGACATCATTATTATTACTGTTATGTGCACTTTACAGTTAAGAAAACAGCTCAGGGACCCAGAAAGGTTAAATACCTTGTCCAAGGTTGCACAGCTGATAAATGCCAGGACCAGGAGTCCAATCCAGTTCATTTGGCCCCCAGACACCCTGATTATGTACTGCTTGTCTTTGCAGCATTTTGAAGACTTATGAAGGCAGATAAGCCAAGAAATGTGCCCATCTAACCAGTGATTTTTCTGCTCTTTTGGACCCTCCAGGATGCCAAAATTACCTATAAAATGGACATAAATCTTTGATGAGACAGGGTGTAAGAAAATTTAAGAAGGAAACATTCTCATAATTAATTCTCATAACTTTATCTATATTCTGTCTTCCCATTAGATTAGGTGTCTACATCAATCATAGTCTCAACAACAAACAAATGATATATTCATATTAGGAAAAATTAAAGGTTTAATAAAGGGCCTCTAAGGAGGCAGAGAACCATCAGAGGGCCTGTGACCTTCAATTGAAAGCAGGCCTCTAGCAGAAAGAGCTGAGGGGATCAATACCCAGGCTTCACTCTTCTCTCTTCCTCCAGTCTCCTGAGGGAATTCCCTGTTAGCTCAACATAAGCCAAAGGAAAAGCCAGGCCTTTGATGTGGTCCATGTAAATCAGCCCCTAGGCTCAGTGCAGGCTGAAAAAATGGAGGTCAAACTGAGTGGGTCAAGTGGAAGACATTTGGCATAATCTTACCAATCCTATACTTCATACACACACACTCACACATTTAGGGCAATATTTTTTATTCTTTTGTAGAAAACTTGGATCAATTATTTATTAAGTCAACTTCAGTGTCCTCCTGAGTTTATAAGAATAAATACTCCTGCATCACATGTGTCTTATTTTTTGGCACATTTTCCAAGCCTGTCAAGGTCTTTTTGAATCCTGGTTTTGTCATCCAACACAGGGGTCCAACAATGCAGGAGTTACATCTCAGAATCTCTTGGATATGTTTTTTGTTTACTGATTTTTCAGACTTCCTCCAGAGGTTTAGTTCATCTCAGGTGAAGCCCAGTAAAGTACATGTGTTTTTTGTTTACAATATCCCAAGGGACCCTAATGCAGCCAGTTGGAACATAAGCATCTGGGATCCCTTGATTTGACAGCTGTAACACAAGGCATGTGACACTTCACTAGATACTTTTTTAGAGTTTATCCAGAAATTCGGGGATTTTTACAGTGCCTGTATTTCAGAGTGAGAAGTGGACTGTTGGAATTGCCTGGGAAGCTCTTCCTAACTTCATTGATTCACCCTTGTTTGCCTCTTGAATCGACAGATAACCACGGTGAACCACTGTCATGGAGGCAATTACACTGAATCCCTCCAGTCTCAATGCTAAAAAAGTGCTAAGTCCCCTGAATGCATCAATAATATTCTTTACATATAAATGTTTGACTTGATTTGCATTAACTTGACTTTTCATATATCTCTATATTGTGCTAAAAATATTACGGCAAACTGTAAATATTTTGCTGACTTTCCATCATATTCACCAAATTCACCCACCCACCTACCTACCTATTGACCTTTCCTTCCCTTTCCTTTCTTCCTTAAATGCTACCTGTCCTAGGAATGAAGCATTGTTTTAGGTTTTAGGGATACCATAGTGGCATTTGAAGCTTCTGCTCTCTTGAGCTTGCATTTTAGTGAGGGAAACAAACATGTAATAAATAAATACATCAGTAAAAATATTTTGAATAATGACATGTACTATAAAAAATAAATGGAGGAATATGATGAACCATAACAGATTGGGAAACAGAGACCTTTTCAGAGAAGGCATTGCAAGGGATAACATGAGTTGAAAGCTGAAGGTCATGAAGCGGCCAGTCTTGCATGGATCTGGGGGAAGAGCATTCTAGGGAGTATAAATGCCCTAAGACAGCAGATAAAATTTAGTCTTTAAATAACACATGGTGGCTATTTTAGGGTGACTTGTCCTTATTGATTCTGCATTGACCAGTGAAGAAATAGCCCCTATAAGTTTCATAAACCTTTTCTTGCTGAAAATATTTCTATGTCACTACAAGCTTTTAGCCAGCCCCTCTTTACTTGTGCCCATAAGAGAGTAAAATAAAGTACTTAAAAGTTGTTGGCAATCCAAAGCCATAGCAGTAAATATTTGTACCTCTGTTCTCCAAGGGCTGATCCAGGGATCTGAAGTGTTTACAATTTGAAGGGCCTACTTCAAGGAAAGTAATAACAAATTGCAAATAAAAGATTACAAGGGCTCCACCTATGCAAGGGAAGAGCCCAGAAGCTTATGATTAATTGGTTTCCTGGTGGAGCCATCTCTGCCTGGCACCATTCTACAGTCAGGAGAGGAAGTTAGACACAGACAGAACCCTACAGGGGAGTCCCTACAGGTCCCAGGACTGGCACAGGCAAGCTGCCCACAAGGGGAGAAGCTTACTCTTCACCACTGCTCAATCCAGTGGTGAAGAGAATGGGAGGAAAACTTGCCATGAAGTTGTTGCATCAGGACTAAGTTAGAGATAGGAGTTAGATGTAGCCTACCAGTACCACTTGTAGTTTATAAGGACGCTACTAAAGGATGCTTTAGGCAAATAAATGCATGTAAAATAATACAAAGTAGGAAGGACTAAATGATGTAAAAGAGGTAAAGAGAGAAAAAAGTGGGGAACTTTGGAGCCAGTGGAGGAGATGGGGGGCTTAGCGTGCATTGGTGGGCTGGAGGAGAAATAGCACATGGTGGGGTGGGGGTCACAGACCTGACAAGGGCTTGGACAGGTGAGGTAGTGAGTAAAAGCAGGAGAAGAGATGGTAGGAGGCAGGTGAGCAGTAGAAGGTGAAGAGGTGGTGGTGGTTGTAGTTTTAGGGCAGAGTTGGGTTTTACCTGGGCTTCAGAAGATGAATTCATCCTGTCCTGCATGAAATGCTTCTTTCCATTTCATAATTAGTTCTAATTTTCAGAAAATCATTCTTGGGAATAAATAGAATTCATACAATCATCTCTTACATTACCAACCAGAGACTTATCTTAATCACAATCAAAATGTATTTTGACTCCCTGGTCCAGTTTGAGGTAGGGAAATGGTTTGGTTCTGACATTTGGCTTCCAGGCAACAATAATAAGCTTTTTAGTTAGCATCAACATCCTCGTCTTCTGTGACCACTCCAACACTGCTGCTTTTTCTCACTTTTGGAGGCTGCCAGGTAGTCACTTATTACCTACCACTAAATATCTGATATTAAACATTTTTGTGTTTTTAAGATATGTTCCTATATACATTAAACACCATATGTGATTTAATATGGCTTGTTTTAAATGTGAGTTGTTTAGACTTATTTGTAGTTCCAAAACACAGAAGAGATGTCACATTTTGGGGGGTGAAGATGTTTGAAGTTTGAGTGTAGTCTGAGGATTTGACCTTAATGGAAACGCAAACCAAACAGAATTTGTGGTCAGGGAGAGATTTCATTTAGATCTGCCTCTCATGATATGTTATAGGTCAAATGGCTGCAGAGTCATTGTGTGGTCAGCACTGAAGACAATTTCAAATATTCATGTTGAATGTCACACATGAGCCAGAAATTATGCTATTGTTCCTGAATGTAATTTTTTAAAAGGCTTTTTATGCGCTGAAACGTAACTTTTGACTAGATTTATGCATATGAACCTAGATTTTTAGAAAGAGGAGAAAACTAATTTTTTGTTTTGTTTTGCTTCTGAGTGTTCAAACTTCTTATAACTGAGCAAACCAGATTATGTCCACATGTCACCTTGATGCGTGACCCAACAATTAGTGTTGAAGGAAACAGGTTTTTATATACAAGATTCCAACCTGAAAGGGGGAGGCAGGTGGGAGGTGGGACTGGGAACACTCCTTCTTGGAGCTCTGCTCTCTCATGAAACCCAGCACTTCCCTTGCTCCCCACCAGGCTACAGGCCAAACAATGCCCAAAAGTTCCTTCATTTGTGCTTAAACCAGAGCACAAATAATTCTTCATCCTCTCTAGAAAGTACTTTCGTGGGTTCCTGAGTTGCCATCCTCTCCCAGCAGCTCTCTCCTTCAGGATTGGGGTACGTTGTCCTCAGCCTCCATAGACTAGTAGTCCAGAAAAACGTGCTGTGTTGCACTTGATCATCTTGGAGTCCCAAAAGGCAGTGGCTTCTCTGTAAGTCCTTCAGAGAAGCAGAAGTCTACATTCCCAGCCATAGTTCAGCATTCTAGGCATCTCCCAGGCATCCGTGCCGGTTCAGCAGGTTCCTGCACAGCTCCATCAGCTTTGCTGGACCCCTCCCCACACAGCTCCATCAGCTCTCTCCTTACACCCTTTCCTCAGCCCGCAAGGCTGCCTTCCTCTTTACGGACCACATGGCAGAATTCCCCTCTACTTCACTGCAGCAGGCCATATGGCAAATCCTAGCTGCAAACTGCATAGCTGTGTGTTGCTGCTTCTCAGACCTCATGGCCAAATCCCCCTCCTTCATGGCTCTTCTTCATGGCTTTCCTCTTTCTCAGTCCACCCTTATTTTAAATGCTGACCTGCAGCTGACTGCATGACTTCATATCTGCTCTCCCTTCCCCCAACCACAGGTTTGTGGGGAAAAGACTCTCTTCTCAGGACCCCTGCCCTGTACCCCATTACATTCTGTTTGCAGAGAGCGCATTAGAGCCCAACTATTTATAGGTGAAATAATTTACAAAAAAGAACAGCCATTTCCTTGCCAGGGTACCATCCAGTGTGGGGATTTCTAAACACTAATCAATTCCAACCTCAACTACTTTACCTGCTGCCTCAAAATTGGCAGCTTGTATTTATCATCTGAATGACAGCTGTTGCTAACCTTCTTTCTCTGAAAGAAAGAAATTAAATAAACCGTTTGCATGCTAATCACTGACATTCTGAAGTGACAGGTGAAAAAATGCTCCAGTGTGAGTGTAAAGCAGACTTGAATTAAAAGATCCTGTCTCCATCAGCCAATTGTTGGATTTTGCCTAGATATTTGCGAGGTGTGGAGGGAAAGGGTCGCCAACAACCATGAGTGTCCTGAGCGAAAATGTTGATAAGATGAATTTTTAAAACAGACTTTAGGTATATTAAGTGTCTACATGTTTGGCAATTTGAACAATATATATTTTTATGCAAATTGTGCATGTTGTATCAAAGCAACTTATTACAGTTTTCTTTTTTGTCTTATTTATTGCATTTTTATCCAAGTGTTCTACAAAGTGTTTTTCCTTTAGGGTCCATTCAGTCTTTTTGATTGTTTTTATAATAATAGCTGATATATTGTTTCTCAATTACAGAACTATTTTTTGTCAGAATGGATTTTGTCTTCTGCCATAATTTTAATTTCTACCTTTTTGTAATCATGAACATGGTTAAGAAGGAGCATTTGACTGATTCCCCCTAAACCAAGTAATTGCTATACAAGGACTCTCTTCTTCTCATATAATAGACATATCCCCACTGCTCTTTTGACCAGAGTTATTTAACATTCATGAAGGAACAATATCTAAATATTAATTGTGGTTATATTTCTTGATTTGTTTAAAGGCAGCTACCCCTGAATTTTACCTTCTTGTGTCTACTTTCTGTCAGGACCCAAGTGTTGTTTACTTCCAAGTTCTCCATTTCTCAGAATATATGTATTTCATTGAATTAATTTACTTTGATGAAGCCAACTTTTGATAAAAGAAAGTATATTTCTTTTTCTTGATGTTTTAATGCTATTACCATTCAGCAATTTTAGTGAGAGTAAAATTTAGCTCTATTGGTGCATAGTTATATAAATTAACATATGTATATATTCATGTATCCACTAACACAATCAGAATACAAAACGGTTTCATCATCCCTCTGAACACACTGTATGCTGTCCCTTATAGTCATCATATGCTCTCCTTACCTCTAATTTCTGGCAACCTCTGAGAAGGTATTTTCTTGGTGTTAAAATACAAAGACAGCTAAGACAAAGACAGAGATGAAGTTGAAGAAGGAGGAGGAGGAGGAGGAGAAGGAGGAGGAATAAAAAGAAAGAAAAGTGGAGGAGGAAGACAAAGAGGAGGACACATCAAATCTTCCTTGAACTTTTATCAGGGATTTTGTACCTGTGCTAGGATTGCCTGTTGTCAGCTTGGCACCACTCCAACGGCCCTGGGCTGCAGTGCAGAGGGGAAACTGAGAAGCACACACCCTGGAATCCTGATTTCAGATTGCCATTGAGAGCAACAGCTGTGAGGCAGAGGGAGGAACCAAATGTGTGGGAAGGTGTGGGATTCATTCCTGATCGCTTTGTGGCTTGAGGACCACTCTCTTCATGGCTGCAGACTATAACCACTAGTGGGATCCTTACAGACTTTCCAGAACAGTTTCCCTGTAAGTCTTGGAGAACCATGGCTTTGGTGCTTCTGGAGGAGGTCACTGAGTTGTCTCCTTCCCCTTCTAGCTACAGATTCCCAGAACTCCCACAGTGACTTCACTGACCTTTATCTACCCCAGCTTGACCATTATTTTTGTAAACCCTAATTCCTACATTAAACTCATATTCCCAGAACATCTTAGGCTGTCTTTGCTTTTACATGCCAGGGACTGCTCAATGATATTTTAATGAGAAATTTTGCATTTGTGAACAGCATTTAAAAATGAGAGATTTTTTTTTAATCCTAACTGCCCTTTTTCCTCTGACAAAGCAGAAGGTCAGGAAATATTGGAGCAGCATTCTTGCCTGAAAACAATTAAATGGAGTCTAGAAGTAGCTGCACCCTTTAGAAAAGATATGATTCTCCACTTTATTCAGCTCACCTCACTCTTCATGTAATTTTCCTAAACTGGGCAGCCTTTGTTCCCCTCCATGTTTAAATAATATCACTGTAGTCTAAGGAAAAGAAAGTCTTCCAATTATGAATCTTTCTAGGATTCATAGAAATACACAGGCTTTCTAGGAACTCCTGTGTATTTGAAGATATGTAAGAGGCATGCAAGGCCTTCAAAGAGTTTGTGGGGGAAACTGAAGATATAAAAGTAAGCACTCAGCTGTGATAACAAAGCCCAAGGAATGATCCTTTTGTAAAATTAGAAAATAACATTTTAAAATTATCCAAATAGATTTTTCACATTGAGTTTTATAGCACTTGCATTTGCTGTTAACTCTATGATTATTACTGATGCATTTTCTCTTGGTTTGGTTAGGACTTTTACAAAATGTAAGGTTAGTAAATGTTTTGTAACAAATGTAAATTAATTTCTCTACAAGTAGGAAAATTCTTGTTTAGAATGTTTTAAAATTATTTTTAAATTTTACATATGTATATCTAAACACCAATACTTATGTGCATACTTTAATAAAAAGATACAGTTCAGAAAAATTTGAGCTTAAATATGTTTCACATATATTGTTCACAATACTCTGTTTAATACAAATATCATTGTCAGGCTAATTGATTCTACATGACAATACATCCATAATTAGAATTGCCTAAAATATATATATATATATATATATATATGAAACTATCTCTTTTTAATCTGCTTGACATGATACAAGTATGATAGTATATAAATTTTAAATCAGAATTACTTTATGTTGAAATGTTTTATGTCCTAAAATTATGTATATACATGTATAGTACATATGTACATCTATATACGTGTGTGTCATATGCATGTATGTATATATGCCATTTATACATGACATTGATCAACAAGTGTTGTTTCTATTTTTTTCTCCATGTAAAAATAGACCTCAATTTATCAGTGTACAGAAAAGAATATACTAGAATATATTCTAGAATATACTAGAGCTTCACAGTGGTACACAATAGCATATTTCATAAAGTAACTTATAGAAACTCCTTTTGTGATTTTTAAATTTTTTAAAATTCACTTTTATTCAATCTAATTTCTTTTTGGAGGGAGAAAATAAATTCAAATTTATAATCTGCCCCAACTACTGATAAAAGTAGAGACAATATTTACTTTCATGTGTGTGTATGTGTGTGTGTGTGTGTGTGTGTAATTTATAAATTTAATTTTTAATATATTTTTGTGTGTGTATGCAGACAAAGAAGACATTTATTTGGGAAACTCAAAAACTGCTTAAGTTTGATTCTTTCCATATGGCCGTGTATCTGGCCTCCAGATCCTTGGCTCAACCCATTCCTTGTCTCCTAAAGATTTCTTTGTGTTTTTCTGTGAGTGGAGCACATTTTAAAGTTAGTGGGAGTTTCCTGTTAGGGCAGTTCTAGATTCACTGAGCAAGCTAGGAAATAATCTCTGTATTCCAGTAATACTTTTCTGTATTACAGAAAAGGCCCATGTAATTCAACAACTCTACCTCTTATAAAAATGCATTTCAGCCCTGGCCAGGCATTGCTCTGATACTCCAAGGCTGCAGGCTCCATCCCCTACCAGGGCACACACCAGAATCAACTAACAAATGCATAAGTAAGTGAAACAACAAATTGATGTTTCTCCCTCTCCCTCTCTTTGTCCTCTTCGCTCCCCTCTCTCTAAAAATTAATAAATAAAAAATGAATTTCACCCTAAAATTTACATTTCTAATAAATTCCCAGGTAATGCTGATGTTGCTGGCCATATAACTATACCTTGAGAAACATTGAAGGAGGCATTCATTTTCTAGACCACAGAATTCTTCTTAGGTAGTTTGGTCATGGAACAGGGTGAGAGATTAGAGAAGGATTAGATCTTCAGACTCTGAGCAATGTTTCTAAAACAGTAGCCCCTTGGCTCAACCCTGACCCGATGTCAGGAGCAACATAATAAGAGTATTTGTATTTACATACATCTCTCTGGAATATTTACAGAACCTATATATGTAGCATTCAACAGCTCATTAACACTTTCTTATTTTTGATATCCTCAAACTTCAAGGAGCCCCTTGATCATCTACCCTAGAGTAAGTCTCACTCTTTCAAGACATCATAGGACTGTCATCAGGCCATCTCAATCTAGCTTTCCTCTGGCACAGAGCAAATGTCACAGCCCTGTGCTTCCACCACTGTTGACTGCTGTTTTTTTGGGCAGTGTTGATTTTATTTTGCTTAGACTATGTTTCAGGAGAGGATCTTTTTGCTTGGATTTTGGCAGAAGGGTTTGTTGTATGCTAAACATGCAATGCACAAATACTTGAGCATAGTCGGGAATGTCTGTGAACCAAATATTCCCATTTCCTCACATTTACTTGATACTCTTGCTTTCCACTTGGTGACACATTATTTCAATCAAGTTCTTAACTAGCTTTGGCCCTCCTCAAATACCATTTGCTTATTTTGGCTTCAAACATGGGTGGTATTTGTCACTTACTGTTTGTGACAGGCCTTTGCTAAGTACTTTACATACATCTCCTTTTATCTTTCTAGTGAGTCTCTAGTTGGGTGACAAAGGCACTCAGACTATAACAAACATAACTGTTCCCAGGAACTCTAATGGAAGCCTAGACCCATCCTTTGATATCTCCCTCATGCCCTCTATCAGCTAAACCTGTGGTGCTGCAGCTGGTACCTGCCCTGGGGACAGAGCTGGGAGGATTGCATCCAGTGGGGTGACAGGCAGAGGGCAAAGAACAACTAGTACCTAGGAGAAATTTTAAGAAGCTTCAGCTTGGTGATATAAAGTACCTTGACCAAGGTGGAAATTTCCTAAGTAACAGAACTGGAATTTGAACCAAGCCCATTTGACTCAAATTGTAGTCCTCTCAATGGAGAATGTCTTTCTTTTAGGAGCTTGCAAAACAAGTTGATATCATTGCTAAAACAAATCATGTATATAATCAATATTTTTTTATGTCTACGAGACAATGGAATCTTCCAGATGAGAAGGTGTTCTCTCCTCCATTTCTTAGGCACTTTGAAATGGAAATGTCAATAGTCAGTTATAAAACTATGCTCACTTTTTACTGTGGTAGCCACTCAGCAGTGAGTACAATTGTCAGAATTATGCTAGCAGAGATTTGGCCACACGTTTCATCAAGTCCAAAGTGCTTGCTTTATTTACATTGAAATTTTAACTCTACAGTTCAGCATAGAAATAATACATTATCATTAGTGGAAAAAATTCTTTAAAATAAGGGTACTACTATAACAATTGTAGAGCACTCACTTTCTGAAGAATTTCTTCTCCACTTCAAAGGCAGAGTTTTATTAT
This sequence comes from Noctilio leporinus, assembly GCA_004026585.1. Lineage (NCBI taxonomy): Eukaryota > Metazoa > Chordata > Mammalia > Chiroptera > Noctilionidae > Noctilio > Noctilio leporinus. Next base: position 20,031 of record PVIW01002839.1, read on the forward strand.
TGAGTTTTCTATAAATGTTCAAATGTGACTTACAGATCAAAATTCACAATTTAAGTGGATTTGATAGATTTTCAGAAATAGTTTTTAAACTGATTGTAGGTCATTGCTTGTTTCAATTGAAGCATCAAAGTGACAGTGAATAAAAAGTAATGCTGATAGTTGGATGGTTGGGCAAACTGATTGCCTGGTGAACAGGCCTCCTTTTAAAAACTGTTCTTTTATCTATGATACAAATATGACTGGCTTATTAATTTATTATATATATATATATAAACATATGTTACATATGTTATATAGTATGTTTTATATTTATATAACACACATATATAGTGTATGTATATAGTATATGTATATATACTATATGTGTGTGTGTGTATATATATATATATACTATACACATACACACGTACACATGCTACTATGTGATAAGCATTATGCTTCAGATATGTTTAAATGTTAATTTTACACTTTGGTAAAAAGGTTGCTGTGTAGGTATGATTGTTGAGTGTGCCTATCATGTGCCCAACATTCAACATACATTATCTCTAAGCTTCTCAATAATCCTATTATATTATTATTATTTTTCTACTATATGCTTGTTTAACTGAAGGTTACAAGAATCAAGCAACTTGGTAAAGGACACAGAATTAGTACAGGGCAGAGTTGTGATTTCAACTCATTTGCATTTAAGGACAAATACAGTATGTTTCTATTATGTTCGCACTTATTGTTCCTTCTTGAGCATCTCTGGTATTGTCACCTCAGCATACCTCTGGCAGTAAGAGACATGTTGGTTTCTGGTGTTTCCACTTCTGAAAAATCTAATTTGTGAAAATTTTGACCAGGCTAAAGTAAGAGTTAGGGTTTTGTTAAGGTAAAGTGCTTTTGGGACTTGGCCCACAGTAAGGTTAGGTTCTGTCATTCTTGGCCACTAAAATAGCCACCAGGAGCTTCCCAGACTCACAGAGTCTACAGACACTGGATGCTCATTTGGAGACAACTTATACTGCTCTGCTCCAAGGCAGATGATTCTACCACCCATCTCTCCTATAATGGCACAAAGTAAACAGCCTTGCCTGGGCCTAAAGGAATGGTTGGATCAGGATCCCAGGATTCAGGAGAAACAACTGGATCCAAGATTTTATGAGACTTGGTAGGGCTTAATCACCAAGATTCTACAATCTTTCATCAAAATCAGAATAACCTCTCCCAGGCCAAAGATCTGGTTCCATAAATAAACCAGTAAGCCCAGAAATATCTGGCAACATAGGCAGTACCATAGTAGGTGTAATTTGGCAAATGTGGTTTTGGTGTTCATTGTTTTAGGTGGGGATACCTGCTCAGTGCATAAGAATTTCTAGGGAATCTGACCTGAGTTCCAAGCTTATACCCTAGATTGCCACTGGACTTTGGGGTCTCCAATGAAGGGAAGAGGTGACTTCAGGCAATCCTAGAGACATTCTCTGTGACTCAGCTGCCACAGGGCCTGCTTTAGGAAGGATGTTTTCAGTAGAAGACTTGAGTTTAGAAGAATCTGCTCTTTTAGGCTACTATCCTCAAAGTTGGAAGTTATTGAAAAGCTAAAGATGACTTATTGGCTTCTTAGGCCTGATGTTTTATGCCAGGTTACCAGGGGACTGTTCAAATTTAGTGTACCTCCCTCCAGCATCAAGTTTGTGTACCCCATTGGCTACCAACAAGCATCAGGTTTCTGTGTATCGGTGGTCATCAGTTATGGAATGAGTCTTGAGGCTATGGAAGGGTGGCAGGTTAGAGCCTTGGCTTACTGCAGTGGTCTGTGGTACTCATGGATAGGCCAGCTCTGAACTTATAGTTGCTGTCTAGGAGGCCTGGGAGCAGGAATCATATTCCTGTACATAAAAGATACTGAAATTCAGGAGCAAAGAAGCCAGTCTTTATATGACAGGGCTATCTAGAGGCTAGCTAACTCACTAAGCAAGAACCCTCTACTGGGTAAACCAAGTTCATAGCACATTTTGTGCTTTGCTCAATAATGGTGACTAGATTTCATCCTAAGTGCCTTCTTTGATCAATTCGTAATGGCTGCTAGGGCACTGTGTTGAGAAGGATTCCGAGGCTCTGTATCAGCTCAGTTGGAAAGGATAACATATTTGATTAATGTCTGTCATGAGAATGTGCTAACAGGGGAGTAGTAGAATATTGCCACATATTTCTCACTTCTGATTAAGCTTTGGGGCTACAGCTGTAGAACTCTAAGCACAGATTTGGTCTCAGAGACTGGGCTGAAAAACTCAACTAATGTAAGTAGAGCAAACCAAGCAACCCACTTCCCCATGACAGCTGTTTCCAATCATTTTTATATTCTGCAAGTTCTTAAAATCATGATAATCCTCTGTGCTCAAAGGATAACCTCTTTGGCTTTCCTGAAAGGAAGGAAGATATTTAACATGAGGTCCCCTGCTTTCCTGCTTCCATCACTCAATGTCTCTTATCTCCCCCAATCTTTCCTCTTGTGTTTTTTTCCATGACAGAGGATAAAGCATCCTCCCTCCTCTTTAGAGCTGGCTTCTCATTCTTTTTCTCCAGCTGATTACTCATAACTTAAAACAAAATAATTGATATGGAGAAACAAGATTTGGTTGGAAATGCCTTTTTAATTTCAGCGGACTCCCCAGTATCTTTAACTTAGCATTGTGCATGATTTTCACAAGTTACTATTTTTCTTTGTTTCATATTAATTTTTCTCCGCTATCAGGCGATCAGATTACAGTCCCCATTCTAACTGATTGTGCATGGAATTTGCACGATTTTTAATAACACAGACAAAGGAAAATAGAAATCCAGCTTCTTGGTTCCCACCACTTGTTAAGCATGTCTCAAATAGGTTTAATTTTGTTTGATTACCTGAGTTGAGGTTCATGGTCAAGTATAAAGAAATTGAGTATGATGTTGACACCCAAAAGTTTAAAGGAAAGATAATTTATATATATTAAGATTATGTTCTGGTATATTTGAAGTGCTAAGATCTACACTCAGAAAGACTTAAATATTATATTTCCAGTTTATTTGAAGTTGAGATTTTCAGCTAAGATTATGTTTCATGAAATTTCTCTCTTCCCAAGTTGACCTTATGCAGAAAACTACTTAATATTTAAATAGCTAATCCCAGTTCAGTCTTCCTTCGAAAGCAATTCACATGTCTCATTAACAACTCACAACCTTAGAATCGATTAAAAAGTTTTCTTGCTTTCTTGTATAATCTTTAAAAGGTGAATTTTGTAAGTTTTGACTAGATCTTTTTATAGCGTATATCATCAGTGAAAACAAATTTTTATGTCACATATGTAAATATAAATTTTTATACTGTGAGTTAACAGGTTTTTGTTTTTATATTATCAATCTTCACAAAGAAGGAAGTGTAAGTTTCAGTATCTCAAATCTTCCTTTTGAAGGAATGTGACTTTCTGCTAAAAAAATAAAATCAAAAGTATACTTGTATATTTCTTTAAGAATGAGGAAAAATGCAGCAAAATAGTTCTATTTGTTGGTTACTTTAAATATTCAGAGAAAGATAGACAGCAAGAAAAAAAAGAGTCAAAAATCACTAATTTTTCAAGAAAAGAAAAATTTTAAGAAAATTTTATTGTAAGAAAAAGGTACACTATGGGATGGCTTGTGACAAAATTTTAATTTAAAGCATGCTTCTTTATTCAAATCTAATAAATAATAGACCCCCCCCAAAGAAAGGACTTAGCCATTTTCCTTTTCAATGAGATGAATAAATGCAGATAAAGTGGACCTCTGAGTCAAGAATTTATTGGGTTCACTGGCCATTTTTAGGACAACTTTGACCTTTCCACAAAATGTGAAAGGTTCCTATCTCCCATAAAGTTGTGCCGTTAAAGATGGAGTTGTATTCATTCTTTAATAAAGTTATAAAAGAGAAAGAGAAAGTGCTCTGACCCATCAGATATGCAGTTGTAGTGTCTGTCACTGAGATTTCTTTCAAGAAAATAGCTTTAAAGGCTAGAACCCAGGGAGTTCTGAGGCCAGCATCCTTCTTTGATTTCTAAAGGAACAATTGCTACTTCTTCTTTCCTAAATTACAAGTTAAAGAACTAGAAAGGTATTTGTTGTTAACTTGCTGAAATCTCTTACCAGTCAACCTCAATCTATAAATAGAATTCATTGCCTAGTATATATCTAGCACTAGAAACAACCTTTAGTCTAGGTATTTATGAGAAGAGTGAGTGTTCATTTAAAATGGTAATATCTTTAAAAAAAAAATTGGTGGTTAACCCATTTGGCTTTCAACTCTCAATGGGAAGATGTACAAATGCTTAAATTCTTAGAGTTCTAATGCAGTAATTGTGTGTGTGTGTGTGTGTGTGTATACACACACGTGTGCATGCGTGGTTACATGATACAATAAGTATCAACGGTGTTAAGGCAAGCTTATAATGATGATATTTATGTGTAAAAACAAGCTTTCCAAAATAAAATCAGTATCTAAGGCATTTTATAAACTATTCTTCAAGATCCCTTGGGTCTGAATTTGCAGACTGGCAGCTCCTTTTTGGTTTAAATGCTAACCTCGGCCACCAATGCAGATCAATTGGAACTGGAAGAGATAAAGTGCATGAAAAGCTACATTTGCTGGATCTTCCCATAGATCTTTGGAGACACCAACTGTGGTAAAATTTAAAAAAAAGAAAGAAAGAAAGAAAGAAATACAGTGGAGTTTGTAGCCAGGTGGATGAAATTGAACATTACTAAACCATTTCTGTGCCTCCATTTTTAAATCTGTAAAATGGAGCTTAAATTATATAGTGGTTATAATTACCATCAGCTTTATTCCTTTCCTTCTCATCATGTTTAATATCCCAAGGTCTACAATACTTCATGCCCTCCAAACAGCTGAATTTTATTCTGTATTTTGCTGTGTATGCTATTAGTGTATTTAAAGTATATTTAAGGTGAAAGGTATTCTGAAGCATGTGAACACTCTTCACCTGCCTATCCCCTCACTACTGTCCTGAGCTGTCACCCTTTGGAGTTTGTTACTTTTTGTCTGGAATATTTTCTGATTCTTAGGCTCCCAATTGCAATGCATCATAATTTCTCTTAAAGTTTATTAATGCCTGAACTTGGGGCTGGAGTGTGCCCTAAGATCTGTCATGAGTCACTCAGTTTGCTAAAGGATAGGGGAGACACAGGCAGTAATGAAGTAGTCTGGGATCAGTGAAAGAAAGGACTCAGAGAAACAGAAAGACACAACCCCTTACTTCACAGAATTACCTAGAAATTTCATGATATGGTTAATAGCAGACATTTTTTAAAAGTTTTTCTTAAAAAAATTCTTATGACTCAAATTAAATATGACTTTCAGCTGTTTTTTTGGGTTTTTTTGGGTAATTAATGTGAAGTTTTAATTGATTAAATTTCTTATTGTTTTTATATATTACGGAAATTGAAAATCTGGGTTAGTTTGTAGTTGTAGTACAAATTAGTGCATGACTTAAGGAAGAAGGGAAAAGGCTTGCTTGCTTGTCCTGTAACCTAGTACATACCTTGAAGTCTATTTAATATGGCAGGTGGTGACAAACTGCTGCTTATGACATCTCTTGCAGTCTAATCTCACAACTCAATGACAAATGCTTCTGACAAATGAAAACCTAATAATATTCTAAAATAAAAAAAAAATGAGTATAATTCAGACATGAGATAATAAAAATGGCTTCTCTAAACATGTCAAATAAATTAGACCTCCAAGGAAGGACCATATTACAAATGACAGAGATAAAATGGAATGGATTTTTTTTTTCCTCTAGGATTGTGTTGTTTTTAGTTGTCAGAGTAAATTAATACTCTTGGAAACAGTCCTAGTATCAGGCCACAGTTGTACTGTTGTTTAAGTAGTTTGCACTGTTAGTGCTAATTGAAAATCTGTCGGGGAGAGTTAATTGAGGGTGACACTAGTTAGTGGTACTGAGGACATAACCAGGTTAATTGTAGATTATGGGTCAGACAAAAGGCTAGGCTTTTTCTACATTTCAAGTGTTAGTTATGTTCATGAATTTGTTGTTTTTAAATGATGAAATTTTAGTTTAAGACAATTATTGGAAGGCAAGGATAACCTGACAGTTAATTTGGAGGCAGTTAGAAATGTTTGTTGTTTGGTAGTCGGCATGCCCCAACCTGAAGGCACAGTAAATAGCAGTGAGATTAGGTGAGACCCAGCACACATATGCACATTTACATGAGAGTTGTCTCAGACTTCAACCAGCTACATGCTACCTTTACAGATTTTGCTGCTCGTACTAGTATTTACTTAATATTTTTTCTAAGCTAATTTAATTTTTTTAACCTATCTTTGACAGAGCAATAATATCCAGAAATTCATAGGTTTGATGTTGTTATGTCTTCATATTATACATGAAAAATAATCATTGCAATTTTAAACTATAATTTTCTTTAAAATTTAAAAAAACAGTTTACAATGTACCTCTTGAAAATGCCCCACATTTTGGGATACTTATATGATCCATATATACACCATTCATTATCATAACTGCATGGTTTTGTTCTTTCCCTTTTTATAGTTTAAGGATTATTGATTTCCTCCCCTTTGTTAACTTGGAAATGAATGCATTTGTGTATATGAAACATTGAAAAGGAGATGAAAAGACGTGTTTCATAAAATTGCTTCTTGATCTCTCTGGAATTACAATAGCAAATACTAATTAGAGCAGGTAGATTTGGGCACATTATATGGCAGAAGTTTCCTGTGGCAAAGCAAAGAAAGCGAGTGAGCTGGAACAGAAGGCACTTGCCTGCGCAGGCCCAGTCCAGCCCTTTCGTAGCTGGTGAAATAGTGATTCTGATCCCCTGGCAGTGGCCGCTGGCTCCTGCTGCTGAGAATTCTGGGGCTGAGTCTCTGCTCTGCAGGGTCGCAGGTGCAGGCTCTGACCACGATACCTGCCTCAGGCTGGAGAGAGGCAGGGGTAGCAAGAATGCCAAGTAGCCATGACCAGTGTGGCTGGGCTGGTTGGGCATCATACTGCATACCAGTTCAGTTCCTGGCCGGCCTGGTCTGGGTTGAGGGTTTGTCCCCGGTTGGGGCGTGTAGGAAGGGCAGCCGATTGATGTTTCTCTCCCTCTCTTTCTCTCTCCCTTCCCTTCTCTTTAAAAATAAATAAATAAAATCTTTTGAAAAAATTTTAAAATGCCAAAGATTTTCCATTCCTCTGCTGGGGGTGACACCAGGGTGAAGCACTCCCTCCAGCTATGGTTTTACATTAATATGAAATTGTTTTCTTATTTTCAATGGACCATTGAATTTTTCATCTACTTGACATTGCCATCTTTTTTATTTTTTAAGTTTGTTTGCATGTGGTTTTATTGCAATATGTACCAATTTATCAATCATCATGATAGTTTTAATTGATTCTTCCTTTGCTTTTCTCATATCATACCTTGACATTCTGCTATTTACTCTTGTCTACCACTCATATTTCCAAGGCTTATACAGCCTTTAACTGAATTCTACATGGTGGCTTTGAAAGCAGACTACTTTAGGTTCTCTGTCACTGCATCTGAAATTGGGCTCAGTCACTTACTTTCACATGTTGCTAATAGATGTATGTCATTTTTTCTTTTTCTCTTTCTTTGGTTTTTTTTTTTTGGTTTGTTTGTTTTGTTTTTTATTTTTTTAATTTCTGCATTTCCAGGCCAGGACTGCAGCAGATGCAAAGGATTTATGTGATTTAAATGGACTTTTTGTAAGCATGATGTCAGAAATATAATGAGATGATTTATAAATAACAATAAATATCTTTTAAGAGTGGGAGGTTCTTGGCACTGGCTCAGGATAACTTTCAGAGAGGTCCAGATATTCAGACACATAAATAAGGAGGAGATATGGGAGGGATTTTTTCCTTTCTTTCTCTGCAAGTGCTTTTTTCTTGTCCTGCTTCCAAAGGTGGGTGAGAAGACCAAAAAAAAAAAAAAAAAAAAAAAAAAAATTGAACTGGCAGTTTCTATTCTAATTGAATGGGAGACCAAGATTTTTATTTTAAAAACAAGCCCTGAAACTCCCATCCAAGCTGAGTTTTACACAAGGACCACAGTTATGGTCTTTGGCATTGCATCCATTGTTACAGCTTCTGATAAACCTAATTCTTCTCTCACACGTTCATATGTCCAGATCCTATGCCTTGCATATCCCAAACCAGCAGGCAGACAGCCCTGATAAAAAATCTCAAACTGCCTAGTAGACCATTTCTTTTAAATTTCCCAGGCTTATTCTAAACAGTGGTGATTCTCAAATTTGAACCGGCATCAGTGTCATCTAGAGGGCTTGTTAAAACACAGATTTCTGGGACCCACCCTTGGATTTCAGATTGGGTATGACAGGGCTGGGGCCTGAGAATTTGCATTTCTGACAAGTTCCCAGGCTGTTGATGCCGCTAGTCTGGAGGCTACACATCAGAACCTTTGCACAATATTCTCCTCCCCCTCATTTTAAACCCCACAGAACCGATGCTGGACTTACGAAAGTGTTGGTCTAGTTTTTCTCCATCTGAACTTTGTTTATTCAAATAGTTGCAACATGTACAAAGCACAACAGGTGGGAAGTATAGGAGAGCTGCCAGCAGTGATTCTTCTCTTGCTCCTTAATTGTTTCCACCCTTTCTGCGGGCTCAGCCTTCCAGTCCCAGCCCTTCCTCCCACGGTCTTCATTCCTTCACCCTCCTCCAGCCCCACAATATCCTCAAACCAACCAATAAAAACCTAGCACTCACACAGCGTAGAATAAAAGAGGATTAAATGTCTTGAATGAAGGTGCCATAGAGATGTGCTTACAATTCAAGGGGCCTCATTCACAGAGGAAATCCACCTGTAGGATGGAAACTCTACCTCCTTGTCTGGACTCCAAAAGACCACAACCCTGAGAAAATGCATGTGTGATTACCAGTTTACCACAAGTGGTAGCCTTAGGCCTAGACCAGTTTAGACACTGCCTAAAACCTACTTTCAGTGCAGACTCAGACAACCATGTTTGAGTCTGTGAGTCATTAGGTTACTCACAGAAAGTTTTCCGGTTCCACCCAGGGGAGTGCATCCTGTCAGAATTTTTTTTTTCCAAGGAGACTTAAAGAAAGGGAATTTCAGAAGGAAAAAAAAAAGAAAAAAAAAAAAAAAAGACTAAGAATCAACTCATACTTAGCTCACCATTCCTGATTCAGTTTAAACAGGGCATCCCAATTAGCACATCAATAGGTCTAATCCCTCCATAGCCCTGGAGGGTTCTCCAACTTCACATCTTTGACTGGGAAACTCCTTTCTGCTCAGCTAGTTGTTACCCTTCGTTATTCAGCACATATTGAAATGGCAATCACGGAATCTACCACTCTTGTGAATTCTTTATTAATCACAGACAGAAAGTGGCAAATTTTTCCCCACCATCCTGCTTGCAGCCTTCCATGTTTGCTTTCTGTGTCATGCTTTTACGTTTAATGACTTAGTGTTTTGGGCTAAATTCTCTTACCTAGTCAGCTTAGATAGCATGTCTATGTCTTAGAATATGACAAAGAGGTGTTTTTAATTTTTTAAAATGATTTAATATGGAGGATCAATATGCTGCAATCCATCTGCCATATTGAAACCAGAAAGCTAGCATTCGTGCTGTCACTACCAGAATTAATGAGCAGAGATGGGGACTGAATCTTTATGGGAACTTTATTCAGATGGTTGTTGAGCTGAGGAGATGGCAGGTTTATACCCTAACAGACCATCTTCTTAAATTCCATTTTAAACCAACCCTTTTTATAAGAAGAAAAGTGTAGGTAATGGGTTTGGAATTCAAGGAAAAGGTTAATCAGATAAAAGCTGCAGCATTCTTTCATCTGTGTCCTGGGCAGTGGTTGTCTTACCCTGGAGTATAGTGGCTCAGATACCATCATGATTGCCTGCAGTCCTCCTGAGACTCAAAGGTGGAACTGTGTATGGTCTCCTGGAGTCAAGGTGAGTCATACCTTCAGTTCCTGGAACAAGAGCTTTTTACATGTATTGATTATTAAGCTTATCAGCTATACCTAAATTAAAATTTTCCAACTTTGGAATTCCCCTTCAATATTGTGTGCCTTTTAAACAAAAACTGTTACTAGAATGTTCAGTTCTTAGCCTACCTCCCACTATGAACCTTAGAATGTCCTCTCACCATTTCCCATTTGCTGAAGAATCCACAGGAAAAACAGGCTTCTGCTTTCTTGTTATTTCTAGAGGTAGGATTCCACATACAGTAGAGTTGAGAAAGACATAGTGGGGTTTTCTGTCCTGTAGAGGAGCCCTCTTCTGTGACATCACTCACACAATATTTTAGTGACTTCTTTTCATCGATTAATACAGATTGACTGAAGACTAGAAGATGGAACTTGGGTAAGAGAAAACAGCTAATAAAATTTTATATATATATATATATATATATATATATATATATATATATACGCCTCCACTCACATATCTGCCTCCTCAATCCCTTTTCTGAGATGGTGGTTTGGAGCAGTACTAGCCTTACTAAAAACAACTGAGTTTCATGGCAAACTCATAATGGCTGGTACTGTTATGGGCTAAGGGCGAATGAAGCACTAGGTGAACACAGAGCACATGGGGCTTTGTAACCGCACAACCAGCCTCAAAATGCTCCTAATACTGAGTTGCCTTTTGGAGACCACAAACTGTGCCACCAAAATTTGTACAAGGGGGAAAACTTTGTCCTGGAGATAGTTGCACAGCAACCAAAGTCTTGCCCCCACCCAAGCCCACTGAGGGCGGACAGAACTGGCAGTTGAATACCAGAACCATTTCTGAAGTGAAGAATCCCTGGTCCAGGAAGATCTAGCACTAAAGCTCCATAGTATAAATGACCAAGGCCCAAGGTCCCTTAGTGAAAACTTGCCTCCTGTCTCCTACAAGCTGGCTCAGCAGTAAATAAATTGCTCTTTCTTTCCTCAAAAGCCAGTGTCATCATTTTGGATTCAATGTGCATAGGACAGCAGACCCTTGTTCAGGAGTAGTTTTCACCAGGATTTAGCTTATTCTACACTCATTATATATAGAGAACTCTTTGCTTGTGACAATATGTGTATAGGTATGTAGGCAACCTTTAAAATATATATAATTGCTTCCACTGACTTTATGTAAAGGCAGAGTTTTGAATATATTCTGCTTAGTTAGAAGAGATATTGAGATTGTTTATGGTGTAATGGCCCTTTAGAACCATTGACTTCAAAAATCTCATCTTGCAGATTAAAAAACTGAGAAGCAGGTGATTATTTTGAAGAATTATAGGCTGTATCTTATTATTTTGATAAAAATAAAAGCTGGAACTCAGGGATTATATACCCAGTAAAGGACAATTTCCATCACACCATGTTCTTCAAATAATGAACAAATAATACATGAACATGTGGAGACAAATGTTTGTGTAATTTGACAAAACTCTAAGTTACTGTTTTAAAATGATTCTAAAAAACACATTTTTACCAGATTTTTGATGTTTTATTCTGAATTTTAGATTTACAGAAAATTTGCAAAAATAATTACAAAATTTATATACATATTTTCTCTCCCATTTACTGTAATGCTAATGCCCTAGAAAACTATGAAAATTATCATGAACAAGAAATATATATATATATATATATATATTTATAATTAACTAAATTTCAGATCTGTTTTTGAATTTTGCCAACTTTTCTACTAACTTTTTCTTTTCCATTCCAGGATCTTAAATTGCATTTAGTTGTTATTTCTTATTAGTTCCCTCCAGTATGCAATCATTTGTTAATTTTTTATGACCTTCACACTTTTAAAGAATATTAGTCAGCTATTTTGTATAGTGTCTCTCAATTTGATTTTGTCAGATCCTTTCTTATGGTTGGAGTAAGGTCTGAAATGAGTGCACACTTTGTAATTGATGTTATGTCGTAATATAAGGAACAATAATTTTTTTTTCTTTCTTAATGGTATATAAAATAATGGTGCATGTTCTGATGCATGTTTTAGAATCAGTGAAATACAGTTTGTGTGTGTGTATGTGGTGTATCAATATCATTATCTATGTATTAAAAATCTGTTTCTTTTGCTGTTAGTTCAGATGCTTGCTTTTAGATTCATATTCCTTTGACATGAGTGGAATAATTTTTTAAAGTAGAAGCCTAATAAAAGGTGGAAGAGACTAAGTACTACAGGTAGAGAAATTTCTTAAGTAATTAAGAAAGTATCATGATTAAAATCACATGCAGGAACAAAATTAGGGGGGCTCAGAATCAAATTCTAAACAACTTTTTGTCCCATATGACAAATAGAAAGAGTCATTTTGAACCTTTCTTCATAGGACAGTATGAGACTTCAAGAAGTTCAGAAATACTTTTTGAGTAACTGAAGTGCCATGCCACAAGAGGAAAGAAGTTATAACAGATGCATGGAATACCAAGCAAACAAAAATTTATAAAAGGATGACAATCTTTCTCCTAATTTATTCCCTTCCCTCCCCTCCTCTCCCTTCCCATTCTTCCTTCCTTCCTTGTATTCTTTTCTTTAATTCCTTTTTACTTCCATCTCTTTTTTTTTTCTACATCATCTTCCACCTCTGTGTTCTCTCACCCTTGGCACCAGTACTTTTCCTCCTACTTATTTACTTTTTATTTTTCTCCACATCATCATCTCCTAAGGGAATATTACATAATATAATGGCTAATGAAAGTCTGGGAGAGAAAACTCTAAGGAAACTCAAGAAGCTTCATGACCTAAATCACTTAACATCTTATGTGGTTAGAGAATAATGCTGTGGAGAAAGCATATTAGATGACAGCAAGCTGGCCCAATATGTCTTCTCCATCTTAAATTAATAGGATAGCATAGGACTCAGATCACCATGTCTTAGCTGATCTTAATCTTGAACTAGAATGGAAAACCTGTACTACTCATAATTTGTTTCAAAGATTTTATTTATTAGTCTTCAGAGAGAGGGTAAAGGAGAGAGGGAGAGAAACATCATTGTACTTTCACCTTCCTCCTGCTACGGACATGGCTGGAGACCTGGTTTGCAACCTGGTTATGTGCCCTGACCGGGAATGGAACCAGCAACCTTTGGGTTCGCAGGCCAGTGCCTTATCCACTGTGCCACCAGCCAGGGCCTCCTAATTTTACATTAACTAAGATATAAGCTCAGAACACAGTACAGCAGGCATTCAGTCTTCTAGTAAATGAGGCTTGGGTGGGCAGGTAGAGATTGAGTAGTTTATGTTTGTATTTGAAGATAAGTGTCAGCTTAGAAAATCTCAATACATACATGGGCTGAAGGTTTCCACAGTCTTCTCTGCAGCTATTGGAAGTGCCTTGATCTGTCCTTGCCCCATGCCACATCCCAATAACCCTGTTACTCAGAGGAAGGAGATCTGGGAGAGTGGAATGACTCATTACTTCATTAGGCAATGGGATACGTGGATTTTGACTCAGGTTGCTCACACTGCCACAGCCCTGGCTTCCATGGTAGCTGGAGGGCACAGGAAGTCTGAGATTTAAAGTTGTGAATTCAGTTTGGACATGAGAAATGCCACTTGTTGTGCTGAAACAGGCATGCTGATGATGTAACAGCTTTCCACACAGTCCCTGTTAGTGGTGGGTTTTGATGGACAGTTTATGGGTTTTATTAGTCTTGAAAACAGCACTAAGAATGCCATGACAAGCTCAAGATGGAAATATGAACACATGATCCTTTCCCTGAAAGGATCTGTAAATAGCTTTTCAGAATTCCTTCTGGAAAAAGTGGTGTGGGGGTGGAAGATTCACATAGATTCATAAAAAATACATCTCTTTTTGTTACCAGAAGGGGAAGATTCCTAAGTCTTAGTGCATTTGACATAGCTTAGATTCAAGAACTTTTCTCTGGTCTTATAACTTGTAAACAAATTCTGATGTTTGAAGTGAAGAATGAATTGCATAGATGGTTTGATAAGTATTTCCTTTACAGCAGTGATTTAGAGTTTATTTGGTAACTTTTTGGTAGAGGGAGTTTATCATATTAACAATATAGAAATGGAAATGCAACAGAAATTCAGCTCCCATGAATGAACCTACCGTGTTTTTTTCTTCTATATGTAATAACATTTCAAAGTGGAAGGAGCTTCAGAACTGTCAATGAACTGTAAATGGCATGTTGTACTTATTTTAACTGAATTATTGGTTCTCTCTGAGTACTTCAGGATAGTAAACACTCTGAATTAGAATTGCAATCTCCAATTTCCTTCTGACATTATATACTAAAATATATGAATTAGACTTTAGACATGCCAGCCAGAATCCCTGGATTTTGAATAATTCTCTGCATTGTATATAAGTAATAGCAATAATAGCCACAATAATGGGAGTAATACCATTATTGATTCATCAAGCTTTTATTTTTTAATTCCTAAACTCAAGCAGTCTTGCTTCCATAACCAGTATAATATGCTTTAGTATTATTTTCTAAAATCATGCTCAGCTCAGAATAGGAACACAGCAGGTTTGGTGTCACTTTTCTCCTACATTGAGTGTCCGCTGCCCTCTGAAGAGGTAAGAACACATTCTAGGAGGTATGGGGAGAATAAGCGCACCAAGAAAAATCATCTTGTGAAGTACACTGAAGGAAAAATATTCTGAAAAAATTGCTTAAAGTATCAGGGGATAAGCAGTTAGAAATCATAGTACAGTTGAGGCAGAATGATCATTTTTCTGGAAGCACATGTTCAGTGTTGGCAAAGCTTAAATTATTTTTGATAAACCTGTTTTCATTTAGAAATTACAATATATGAGCAGCAGATGTTTGATTTTAAGGAGGAGCTTGCTTTTGTTTGGCCAGCAGGGTAAGAATGCAGGTGGTAATTGTTAGGAAGCAGCTGGTGTCAATTTCAGAAAATGATGTTCTACTCTTTTCTTCCTTGGCCAGTGTAAGAGCAGGAACATCAATATTTAAAATTACATATCCAAGGCCCTGGCTGGTGGCTTGGTGGAATGGCACCAGCCTCCGAACCCAAAGGTCGCTGGTTCGATTCCCAGCCAGGGCACATAACCAGGTTGCAAGCCAGGTTTCCAGCCATGTCTATAGCTGGAGGCAGGTGAAAGGCAACCAGACATTGATGTGTCTCTATTTTTTTCTTCCTCCCTCACTGCCATTTTCTCTAAAAATAATAAATAAAACATTTTAAAAATAAAAATAAACAAATAAAATTATATTCAACATTTGCATATCTACATTATATATATCTAGTTATCTAATTATATGTCATATATATGACAGATAAGTCTGGATAAATGGCCTGTCCAGAAGGTATCCAGCCATGTAGTATGAAAAATAGAGACATTTATTGAAGAGGATACAAGATACAAGAAACATTGTACATAGGACAATGATCCCTCACTCACTTTCAATGTAGGCACCTTGGGACCTCAAACAGTTCTCCCAATTGTCATCAGCTGTCCCATCATATTTTAATCTCATCAACAGTCTGAAATCACTTCCCTTTCAAAAGTGATTTTAGTTTTGGGAAAAGCCAGAAATTGCAGGGCACCAAATCTGGGTGGTAGCAGGGCTGAATTACTGTGGTAATTTGATGTTTCACCAAAACACTCTGTGCCAGTTTTGATGCATGAGCAGGTGCATTGTCGTGATGAAGCTGCCAATCATCAGTTGCCCACAGCTGCAGCCTCCTGAAATATCCTAGAAGTTTTTGTGGAAGAATGTTTAAGCTTGACACGAAACTTGGTGCAGATTCATTGCTCTACTCACTCAGTCATTTGAATGTGACAGCCGTACAGTACACATGCTCACTCAATGGTGTCCTCCACCCCAAATGACTAGTACAGTGAAGTTATCGTTGTACATGCATATGCATTCTAACCCACTCTCCTTGCCTGCCAGGTTACATTGATATCCTGCAAACCGTTCCCATTATATCAACAAGGTTGGACTTTTCCCAGACAGACATCATATATATTCCTCCACTTACAATGGGGTTATATCTTGAAAAATTCCTGTGCAATTTGAAAACATTGTTAAGTTGAAAATGCATTTAATACACCTAACCTACCAAACATCATGGCTTAGTCTAGCCTACCTTAAGGTAAGGAACACTTACCTTAGCTTACAGCTGGGCAGTTATCTGGGGTTTGAGAGTAATAGTCTTCCTCTTCTTTTCACCAGGAGCAAGAGATACAGACAGGCATGTTGCATACATGATGGGATGCAAAAACAGGAAACAATACCCAAAAATGTTGTAAACACCCTTGTAGAGCAGGGGTGTCTGTCAGCCTCATTTTCTCCAGGGACCACATCAGCCTGGAGGTTGCCTTCAAAGGGCCGAATGTAATTTTAGGACTGTATAAATGTAACTACTTAACAGTTAAGCGAGCCAGGTAGAATCAAGGTGCCAAGCAGAAGGTGCTGGGCTGGATTCAGCCCTCAGGCTTTGGGTTTGCCACCCATGCAGTAGAGCATCACTTAATAACCCTTAGGATCACACACCTAACTGGGCACTAGGACTCACCACCGACTGCCAAGCACCAAGGGAGGGTATCAAGAGAGTATTGTCTACCTCATAATCCCTAGCCCAGGAAAAGACCAAAATTCAAAGCTCAAAGTATGGTTTTTACTCTAAGTGTATGTCTTTCTTAATATCTAAAGGTCAAAAAGTCCTAAATTGAACTATCTTAAGTGGAGAACTACCTGTACACTAAGAACTTGATTACCAAAGTGATCCATTTGCTCCAGTTTAAAACTGCATACCCACAATTTGAGTCTCCTTTTACTTCATCATTATAAAGTAATTGGAAGCTATTGCTATCCTATTTAGATACATTTTTAAAAATATTTTATTTATTTTTAGAGAGAGGGGAAAGGAGAAAGGCAGAGAGGGACAGAGACATCAATGTATGGTTGCCTTTCACCTGCCTCCCACTAAGGACCTGGCTGGAGACCTGGCTTGCAACCTGATTATGTGCCCTGGCTGGGAATTGAACCAGCAACCTTTGGGTTCCCAGGCCAGCACCTTATCTGCTGTGCCATCAGCCAGAGCTCTTTAGATACATTTTTTAAAAAAGATTTTATTTATTATTTACAGAGAGAGGGTAAGGGAGAGAGGTAGAGGGGGAGAAAAACATCAATGTATGGCTGCCTTTCACCTGCCTCCAGTTACAGATCTGGCTGGAGACCTGGCTTACAACCTGGTTATTTGCCCTGGCTGGGAATCAAACCAGCAACCTTTGGGTTTGTAGGCCAGTACCTGTCCACTGTGCCACCAGCCAGGTAGATACATTTTAATGTTCACAATATAAAGAGGAAATTATGGAGAGGTAAAAGAATATGACCTCTTTTCAGATGGACCACATTCACTTGAATAACAGGGGACATGAAAGATATGTTTTTTATATTTTTATTCTTAATTATTAAGAACTTGAGAAAACTAACTTGGCTTATTATTCATGAGGTAAATGATGATAACAGAAAATCCTAGTGCTTTCTCTTTTGGATAATTGGTTTTAAAGTCCATTAGCAATAAGCTGCTGTCGACTGAATTATTACTAACTTCCCTTTTAATATTATGCTTCCCTTTGTATTCTTTATTTTAATTTAATTTATTTATTTTAAAAAGATTCTATTTATTATTTTTAGAGAGAGGGGTAGGGAGAGAGACAGAGAGGGAGAGAGGCATCAATGTATGGTTGCCTTCCACCTGCCTCCAGCTACAGACCTGGCTGGAGACCTGGCTTGCAACCTGGTTACATGCCCTGTCTGGGGAATCAAACCAGCAACCTTTGGGTTCGCAGGTTAGCGCCTTATCTACTGAGCCATCAGTCAGGGATTATTTTAATTTTAATTGAGTTATATCATATAGCATAGTGCACTAATTTTAACTTCTATATTACTTGTGTGATCACGTCTGGTGAAGGTATAGAACATGTCCAATAATTTAGAATGCTCTTTCATTACCCTTCTCATACAAGGCAACCGTTATTGGAACCCTTTCACCATATGTTAGTTTTGCCATTTTGGAACTTCATATAAATGAATGCATACTATATATTATTTTGCATCTGAACTCCTTTGCTCAACAGAACAATTTTTAATTTATTCATGCTGTTACATATTCAAGCAACTTATTTTAAAAATAAATGTGATGTATTCATATCAATATTTGTTTGTCCATTCTTCTGTTGATGGGCATTGGAGTTACCCCATTCATAATTCAGCTATTATAAGTAAAACTGCTAAGAAACATTCGTGAACCTGTCTTCTGATAAGCAGTTGTATTTGTTAGCCTTGGGTGTATATCAGGGTCACAGAATGTTGAGCATTCTAGTGGGAGTGTTTTGGTGTCTCACTGTGGCTTTAATTTGGATTTCCTTGGCAAGAATAATTTTGAGTACTTTTTTATATACTTATGAGTCATTGGGATCTCCTTTCTTTGTGTGAATATTTCTTTAGTTGTTTTGCCCATTTTAAGTCAGGTTGCTTAATTTATTTCTGATTTGTAGTAATTTTTGTATACTTTGGATATGGGTCCAGTGTGAGATGTAGACTGAATATAATTTGTCAGTCAGTCATGTCTTTTAATTCTTTTAATGCTAACTTTAAAAAAAAAGATTTTATTTATTATTTTTCAGAGAGAGGGGAAGGGAGAAAGGGAGAGAAACATAATGTTGACTTTTGATGAACAGAAATTCTTTACAAAATTGACTTCAAAAAAATTTTATTCTTATATAATTGGTGATTGTTGTATCCGACTTTTTAAATTTTTTACATATGCCTATTTGATGTCTTTTCTTTTTTTTTTTTTTTTAAGATTTTATTTATTATTTTCAGAGAAAGGGGAAGAGAGGGAGGTATAAAGGGAGAGAAACATCCATGTATGGTTGTTTTTCACCTGCATCCAGCTAAGGACCTGGCTGGAGACCTGGCTTGCAACCTGGTTACGTACCCTGGCTGGGGAATTGAACCAGTAACCTTTGGCTTCCCAGATAAATTAAATTCTTAATATAAAAAAGAAACACTCATTCACTATATATTTCATGAAACCACCTTTACCTACAACAATGCCAACCACAACATAGTATCAGAGGAAAGTAAGATATTTTACAAATGTAGAAATTTACAGACTTGTTGATCAGACAGAAATCCCATTTTTACATATGTGTGTGTGTGTGTGTGTAATAGGTTTTCTGCAAGAGAAAAGGAGAGATTAATGATTAAAGATCATTGACCATGGAGGACAATTTCTTAAGATGTAAATGCTTTTGTGATTTTTTTTTTTGTTTTTTGTTTTTCCTAAAGGAAACTTGTAAATATTTGGCTTGGTAAAAGCTTCTTTTAACTTGAATCCCACTTATTTATGCATTCATTGGCTGGTTCTTGTATGTGCTTTGACCAGAGAGACCAAATCCACAACCTTGGCATATTGAGATAACATTAACCAAAGGACATGGACGCAGCCAGGACATCACACTAAACCCATTTTTATTTACATGCTACTGAAGGTCTAATGCCCAGAAATAAAATGGACTTATTTTTTGAGTGGTTCAATATATCTTTTAAAGAATTTGAAGAAATTCCAATTTCAAAATAATGAAGAATATGCATTGAATATTCTCTGGGATTCTTCTTCAATTCCAGGGTATAGAGCAGAACAGTTTGATTTAATTTAGTAGGCATGCTTACAGTCCCCATCTTATTTTCTATGCACATGGAGAGAATTCTGGAGGCATGGATGCCTTACTAGTTTGAATGGATTCACCTTGACACAGCTGATTAGGGAAGACATTATTACTCATTGCCATTCAGGCATGCTCCACTAAATGGGGTGTCATGTAGAGTTTCAACAACCAGAAACTTGCTGCTTTTTATTCATCGAGACAAGTTGATATGAAAGCTACTGGAATAATTAAGCAGTAATATTTTACACACTATTTGTAGTTGCCAAAACAATTTTATATGTATTTCTTTGTTAGTCATCCCCACATTCTAATGAACTTTGTTATTTTAATTCCCATTATATAGTTGAAGAAATGAGGCTTAAAATTTTCCTAAATCATACAGTTAATTAAAGGCTATGTGTTTTGGTCAACACTCTAAAGTTCCATTATGTCACATTGGCACACACAGCAAATATCTTCAGGATGAGCTTGAGTACTGAAGAGGTCAATGCTTGCTTTTTATGAAGTGACAGAAGAAGGGCTTTGCCTTGCTGTCTTTCTGTTTAGACAGCGATCCCTTGATTATAGAAACTCTGCTGGCAAAGATATCAGAGAATTTTCAGAGAGAGATTATTTGGGGACAGTGTGAATTAAATCAGAGTCAATGGGATTATTTGATGCCTCTTTATATTAATTTTGCAGTATTTTGAATGCTCTTGTGGCTTTTGCTGACAAAGCATATGTTCTTTTTCATTATTTAAAAAAATAAATAAAAGACATAATTCTGAAAGACCATGAAACTTGAATAAGAATTTGAAAACTTATTTTCACCAACAGTAAAAGAAGGGGAGAAGACAACAAATACTTACTGTGGGCCTTCTGTATGGAACACAGTACCAAGTACCCTGGGAGTAATGTAAATGAAAAAAGCACAGTTCTGCCCTCAAGAAATGTAATTTTAGTTATGACAAAAGATATTTTTTAAATTATAATTTGACTGATTGTGTTATTATAGATGACCCAATATTTTCCCTTTGACCCCTCCACCCAGCACACCCACTCCCTCAGACAATCCTCACACTTTTGCTCATGTCCATTTGTCATGTGTATTAAGTTCTATGGCTACTCCATTTCCTATATGGTGCTTTAAATCCCCATGGGTATTCTGTAACTAACAATTGGTATTTCTTAATAACCTCTCCCATCCCCACCCCCAATCTGGCAACCATCAAAGCACTGTCTGTACCCATGATTCTGTCTCTTTTTTTGTTTGCTGAGTTTATCTTTTAGATTCAATTGTTGATAGGTAAGCATTTATTGCAATTTTATTCTTCTGTTTCTTAAATAAGTCCCTTGACCATTTCAAATACTAATGGTTTGGTGATGATAAACCCCTGTTGCCTTTTTTCTTCTCTGAGAATTTCACGATCTGCTCTTTGATTCCAAATAATAGCTTTGCTGGACAGAGTAACCTTGGCTGTAGGTCCCACTTTTCATGATTTTGAATATTCGTTGCCAATTCCTTCTAGCCTGCAAAGTTTCTGTTGAGAAATCAGCTGACAGCCTTATGGTAACTCCCCTGTTGGAAACTAACTGCTTTTCTCTTGCTGCTTTTAAGATTCTCTATCTTTGACTATGTAGTGTCATTTTAACTATGTAGTGTCTTGAAGTAGACCTCTTTGCATCCATCTTGTTTGAAATTCTCTGTGCTTCTTGGACTTGCATGTATATTTCCTTCACTAAATTAGGAAAGTTTTCTTTTATTATTTTTTTAAGTAGATTGACATTTTTTTGCTTTTTCCTCTTCTCCTTCTGGCACCCTGTGATGCCAATGTTGGGATACTTGAAGTTGTTCCAGAGCCCCCTTACACTCTTTTTTTATTCTTCTTCTTCTTGTTCTCATTGTTTTTTTTTTTTTTCTTTTTTTTCTTTTTTTCTTTTTTCTTATGTTCCAAATCATTCATTTGATTCTCAGATTCATCCACTCTAGTGTCCATAAAAGACAGATTTATAGTTAAAATATAACAATGAGAATGACAGTTACCTATGTGAAATAAGATGACATAGAATGAGATTTCCAAAAATAGGGAGTTCATCTCTAGCTATGAGAGAATTTTGGAAGCCAGCATGAGGTTTTTGGCTTTGGAAGTTGGAGAAAATAGAGAAGAAACTGAGTACTTGAAAAAAAAAATTGAACATTATTCTGACAATAAGAAATGATAGATTAAACTAGGGCAATAGCCAGAGGGAAAGGGTCTAGAGAAAGTTGAAGTAAAAAATATGTGGAAGAAAATCTCATGAGACTTAACAATTGATTGTATGTAGTGGATAAGAGAGTAGGGGATGATGAAATTTTGAATCTGTGTCACCAGAAAGTTGGTGGTTCTGTCATGCATATATGTGGTGACTACATCACAGCAGAAAATATATGACCTAGTCAGAATCAGATATTTCAAGAAAGATTTATTTATAAAGGAGTCATTTCCAAATGTTTGCATATGTGTGTACTAGGGATAGTACACTATCTGGGCCTTAGCAGGTGACTTATACCACTGCTAAACCTGAATAAGCAATGAAAAGAATTACTTGAACATAAAAGGAGAGAGTCAGGTGGAGACAGCAATATTGGATATTACAATATTACAATAAAGTAAGTGACTTCCAGTTGAGGATATGCCCAGGGCCAGCTCCTAGAAAAGAATCAAAGAGAGTAACTACCTTGACTTTAACTCTCCTTCTTTCCTGCCATTTCTGTTGTCAAGGCCAAGGGGAAGTACAGTGGCAAGAAGGCCCTGTTGATGCAGTCTACATCATCAGCCTCTTGGGAGCACAGAGCATGTAAAGAAGGGAGAGGATTAACCAGATCTGGGTAGGCAAGGAGATGGGGCTATGTTGATTTCTTGGAGATTATTTGAACTGAGAAATAGTCTTGGGTGGGTCTAGAAGAGCTGTTTATGCAAAGATGTACATACACACACAATGAGTTCAAAAGCCAAACTCTTGGATAATGGGTTTGTTTACAACAGATTTTTTTTAACAAAAAGAGGCACTATTAACATATTAGGCCAGATAATTCTTTGTTGGGTGATGTCCTATGTGTGTAGGATGTTTGCTTAATAGCACTGTTGACATTAGGTACCATTATCACCCACCCAATTTGTGACAACAAAAAATGTCTCCAGACATTGCCCAATGTCTCCTGGAAGGGGGAGGGGAAGCAAACTCACCCTCAGTTGAGAACCACCAATGGATACTTAGGGAACAGAATTGCCCTTACAGCCTGACAAAGAGTGACCAAAATGTATGTAAATGCCATAAGAAATTCTACATGGGGACTAGAGCCTGTTGAGTTGAGAGGCAGAGAGCAATAGTATATATCAAATTATTGCAGGCTGAGATGGGCAGGTAATGCAAGAGGACAGCCAGTATGGATCTAATTTGGTGGCAGGGAGGAGAGAGGGAGAGTGGTAGTTTTAACAGGTGGACTTATGATTTGCTTGAATACAGAGAGACTCGAACACTTACTGCATGCACATTCTAGAATCATTCTAAGGACTTCATGTGTTTTAAGCTCTTTGACCCTCATAGTAATTCCTGGAGGTTGTCAGGATGGGTGCTCTTATGATCCCCCTTAGCAATGAAGGAACAGAGGCACGGAGCATTTATTTACACTGCCAGCAATTAACAACAGAATATTTAAACTGTATTGAAATGGAGAGAATGTTCTGGGGACAAAAGAGGGATGCATGTCTAACACTTAGAAATGAGGAGGGAAGAAAGTAAGCAAAATTATTTGATGTATAACAGGAGAGAAATTATGATTCCTAGCCCTGAAGGTAATTAACAGTCTCAAGAATGTGATTTTTGAGGTTCTTTGCAGAGGCTGAGAAAGGCAGAGGCCAAAACAGATTTGGAACAAACTATAGAGTTTTATAGAGATGGCTCCTACTTCAAAATGTTGATCACAGTTGTGCCAGTTGTATGCCTGCAAATGCCTCTGAGATCATTTCAAAGAATTTATCATTGTTGTGCAGCTGCTTTCCTCACTATTGTGTTTATTTGCTCCCTGTAACTGCTGTAATAAATTACCTCAACTTGATGCCTTAAAGCAACACAAATATACTCTCATATAGTTCTAGAGGTAGAAGTCCAAAATTAGTTTAACTGGACTAAAGGTAAGGTGTGTTGGCAGGGCTAGTTCCTTCTGGAGTCTCCCAGGGGAATCTGTTTTCTTGCCTTTTACAGCTCTAGTGGATGCTTGCATAGGCTTGTGGTCCCTTCTTTCATCTCCAAAGCACATCATTCCAACCTCTGCTTCCATCTTTGCCATGACATTGCTCTTCCTCTGATTCTTCCTGGACCCCTCTCACAAAAAAACATGTGGTTACATTGGACCTACCTGGATAATTAAAGATAATCTTTCCATCCCAAGGTTCTTAATTTAAGCACATCTGCTAAATCCCTTTTGCCATGTGAGGTAGAACTCACAGATTATGGGGATTAGGCAATGGATACAGTAGGGACTCTTCAATCTACCACAGTTGGTTTCTAGATTTTATTTTAAATGGGTGGAAAAAGGTTTAGTCTAGTGGTTAGGACATGATCTCTGTTACTTGTGTCCAAATCCTGGCACTGTCACTTCCAGTTCTGTAACATTGAATCAGTTATTTGACATTGCTGAACATTCTGTCTCATCTGAAAACTGGGGATGTAGCATTCTTATGCATTTTGAGGGGATTAAGCAAATCAATGCATGTACGGTGTGTCAAACTCAATGCCTGACCTTAGCTGAGTATTTCATAAGAACAGCCAATTGTTATTCTCAATTGTTTTATACAGATACATTTTCATTAAAGTCTTTTAATTAGAAGAGTGCTGTCAACTTGATTAGTCTATTAAATTATTTCTCTAAAAGCTAAGGTCAGGTACTCAAAAGATGCTACTTCCTCGTTGATATTATAAAGAAATGAAAAAAATAGGGTTTGTCTCAGTATAGTTTCCATGGATTGACATAGATAATTACCTTCACATTGGCCTGAGGTCAGAATTGGCATTGTTTAAGGTCCAAAAAAAAAAAATAGCCTGCTTATTTTCTTCTTATGAAAAATAATAATAATAATAAGAGCCTTCCCTACCCACAGCAAAATAAGCAAGAAAACTTTGACTATTTTCTTTTTGTCTTTGACATTTTAGGGTTTTGTTTTGTTTTTGTTTTTTAAGAATTTATTTATTATTTTTAGAGAGAGGGGATAGGAGGAAGGGAGGCAGAGAGGGAGAGAAACATCAATGTATGTTTGCCTTTCACCTGCCTCCAGCTACAGATCTGGCTGGAGACTTGGCTTGCAATCTGGTTATGTGCCCTGGCTAGGAGTTGAACCAGTGACTTTTGGTTTGCAGTCTGGCACCTTTCCATTGAGCCATCAGCCAGGCATTATTTTTTTTAGGTGTCTGTTAGTAGGCAACTTGTAAGAGCAAGAGTTATAAAATTTAATACACACACACAGAGGCAAATTAGTTTCTAGCATTATCTGAAAGCCAAATTGAAATAGTTGGTTACCCTGGGTGTAACTCTGGGCAAGTCACATATTCTTTGTACTTCGGTTTCCTGAGCTGGAAATTGGTGGTTATGAAACTAATATTATAGAATATTGTGAGATTCAACAAAGATAATGGATATAAAATGCTTACCTGTTCCTAGCACACTATAAGCAACAAAAGTATAAGATTGATGGTGATGATGGTGGTAACAAGGATCATAGCAGAAGTAAGAAAGAAGAAGGGAGTAATCATCAGAACAGCAAAGCTGGCACACCTAATCTAAGAGAAAACACAAAGAAATCATTAATCTTATGGAGTATGGCTAATGGTTAACTATGTATCCTGTTCAATTTATTTTCTAATGGCACCAATCTAATACTTTAGGGAGAAAACTCCATTTGAAAGTCCTTTATTTCACTTGGAATGAACTTTTAAACCTCATTTCTTCTGTTTATATTTAAGTCTCAGATTCTTCCTTATGACATAATATGGAGGTAAGCTAACATGAAGCTGGAGTACCATGTTGTGATTAAGTCAACAAAAGCAGATGAGCTATAATTAGAGCCCAGTGGATTTGATTTTTTTCCTCATGCTGCCATCATTTTAGAGAAGATTAATTATTTTAAAAAGGGATAATGTACATGACAGCATATTTGATTTTGGGGAGGTTTTTCCATATCCCACAGAAATAAAAGTGACATGAAAACGTACAAAACTATTCAGTCAGTACTAAATTATTCTGCATTCACAGACAACTATTTTTAAATTTCTATGTAATCAGACATTTATTTACAGTGTTATCAGAAACCATTAAGAAGTCACAAATCATTTTTTTTTTTTTTTGTATAAAAAATGACCAGGTGTAATTAAGTATATTTTAACCTTCCTAGCTTTCCTGCTTTGCTAGGCTCACTACATATATGCTGGTCATTAGTCACCATCTAACTCTGTGACCTTGAAATGGCCAGTTCAAGTCCCTAGACTTTAAGTTTATCTCCATGGAAGAAAGAGAAAGACATAATCCCTAATGTTGATATCACATCAAAACCCCATAGTTCTAAATGGTTTAACAATCTGGTTAACATTTGAGAATAAAGGAGAAAGAAGAAAGAAGCTCCAGTTCTGCCAATGACCTCTTTTCTCTCTCTGGTTGTATAAAAACTGTCCAATTTGCCTCTCCTTTGCAAAGGATGGCATTACTATTTTTATCTTAACAAACCCAGGATTATAGGAAACTTAAAAAAAAGTTATTTCTAATTCTTTAGGGTTTCATCTAGAATAGAATGTGTATTTGGGCAAGTATTGGATTTCAGTGAACTATATACTTTCATTGCGTTTTGAAATATAAGCTCGTATAAAAGAACCAGCGAAAAAGTCATTACAGTTTTACTGTTTGTTGGAAGCAAGAGGAAAATAAATATTCTTTGAAAATGAACAATGTCTTGTTAATGGGTTTTTAAAAAGAGCATAGTTTAAATTGCTTATTCAGAGAAGTCTACCTCCTAGTACTTGAAGGTTCATAGAAAAAAAATAAGTGTTTTTTTTTATAAGCTATATGAATTATGTTTCGACAGAATGTCAATGCTTGAGCAAAAGTTTTTTAAAATTTTTTTCCACAAATGCCAACCTTGGAGGTCAATTAGTTTGATGAGTCATTTTGTTTAATAAGGAAACTTAAGTTGTCATTTTTATCTTTTTTTTCTCACACTGAAAATCTTCAAAGAGAAGCTGCTCATTCTGATAAAATAGAGAAACGTGAACTTCGAACCTTGAGAAAACAGATTTTAGTTTGGCTTTTATCACTGAATTAACTGAGTGAAGCTGGTATGTTCTCAAACCCTCTGAATTTCACTTTCCCATTTGTAAAATAGTCAAAATAACACTCTTTTTTTTCAGGACTGTTGCATTGATGAGATAATAAATCCAATGCACATGTTGGCTCCTGCCACATGGCAATAATAGTAATAGCTAAGTGCCAGGCACCTTTCTAGTAACTCTGTACATATTACCTATTTAATGCTCAAAACAATCTGTATGGGTATGATCATTATTCTCATTTCATAAATGAAGAAACAGAGGCAAAGGGAGCTTATATAATTAATCAACATCAGATAACTACTTAGCATTTGAATATGTATGTGTATGTGTATATGTAATCATACACACACGGAGTACACAGCGGGTAATCACATACACACACACACACCCATACATACAGTACACAGGGATTGGCTAAGGCAATGGGGTTTATAGTTATTCATATGGAAAAAGAAAGACATGTAGGTTATGGTTATTACAATAGCTTTATTCAAAAGAATGCCACTCACAAGTGTATATATATTTAAAAATATATGTTCTTAAATATATATATATGTATGTATATATATATATTTTAAAAGACACATTTATTCAGCGTCATGATCAGACTATTACATTTAGCAATAAACAGCATGGGTGCAAAAAAAAAAAAAAAGAAAAAAAAAACTACATTAAAAACCCTTTGTTGGAATGCTTTACACTTTCCACAGAACAGAAACTAAAATAACCTGTTACACAATTAGTCACAATACAGTCCTCGAGGTTTTTGCCCATTCACATGAGTATTGTCTAAGACATGTCTTCTTTGTAGCAGCTAGGCCCTGCCACCACTGTGCTTGGCTGAGTTCACAAATCTGTTGTAACCTGTAGCTTCCCTGTCACTTTTCTGGCTCTCCTCTCCTGCTACGCTTTGTTTCCTGGCAGTAATTAAAACCTTCTGCCACTGCCATAGCTACTGCTACAGCTGGAACCGCCATAGCCACCTTGGTTTCGTGGTTTGGCAAAGTATTGGCCTCCACCACCATAAGGGCCAGAGCTTCTGCCTCCAAAGTTTCCTCCTTTCATGGGTCCAAAATTTGAAGACTGATTGTTATAATTGCCAAAATCATTGTAGCTTCCGCCACCTCCAAAATTGCTTCCACCCACCGCCAAAGCTGCCTCTGCCTCCTCCATTATTATAGCTGTCATAGCTGCCACTCCCGCCATAGCCACTGCCCTGGTTTCCATAACCCTGTCCACCACTTCCATAGCCTCTGCTTCCTCCAGAGTAATCAGGACTGCCTCCTCCATAACCACCATCATTACCAAATCCATTATAGCCATTCCCACTGCCACCATATCCACCACCACCCTGGCTACCACCAAAGCCACCTCAGCCGCTGAAGTTTCCTCCATGATCAAAGTTGTCATTCACACCAGAACCACCTCCATGACCCCTCCAAAGTTTCCAGAACCACTTCGACCTCTTTGGCTGGATGAAGCACTAGCTATCTCTTGCTTAGATAGGGCTTTCCTTACTTCACAGTTCTGGCCATTCACAGTATGGTATTTCTGAATGACAATCTTGTCTACAGAGTCATGAGCATCAAAGGTTACAAAAGCGAAGCCCCTCTTTTTGCCACTGCCTCAGTCAGTCATGATTTCAATTATGTCAATTTTCCCATACTGTTCAAAATAATCTCTTAAGTGATGTTCTTCAGTATCTTCTTTAATACCACTGACAAAAATCTTCTTCACAGTTAAGTGGGCACTAGGTCTTTGAGAATCTTCTCTTGAGACAGCCCTCTTTGGTTCCACAACTCTTCCGTCTACCTTGTGTGGCCTTGCATTCATGGCTGCATCTACCTTCTCCACAGTGGCATATGTGACAAATATATATATATATATATATATTTGTGACAAATATATATATATAATGGTCGGTAGTAGTGTTATTGACAGCCCAAATGGTATTGTGGTTGTAGTGATGGAACCCCTCTTGGAGAGGTGTGGCTTTTGAAATGTAGAGTTCACATAAGTCATTGGAATGGACCACTATCTTGACCTGCGGATGCCAGTCTGACTGCTAAAGCAGAGCCCACAGCCCAAACCACCATTCAGGGGGATCCTCTCCTACGAAGGACAGAGCCTGTGCAGGAGTCATGCTACTGCTAAAAAGGACTGGATGCTCAAATACCTACTACAGACAATAGCCCTCTCCTCAGATAAGGCCTGTGGTTGGTTTAATTTCTTTCTCTTTAGGGAACATGATTTCAATTTCTCCTCTTTGGGCTTTTAGTGTACCTTAGAGTTTAATTTTAATGCAATTTCACAACAACAGGGGTTGAAGATCACCTTGTGAGTTTACTTTCATGGAACCCCACCCACTTTTTTCTCCCAATTTCCCCTTTTGATCATAAATTAATCCAAAGTATGTATTGACCAACCTTTTGGTCAGACAGTATGGTTTCACTGAGCTAACCAAATGACTGCTTTACACCTTAGAGGAAATCTTTGCTCAGGCAACCCCCCATGAAGATTCTTAGTCATCTAATAATACATAAGCAAGGACTAGTGAGAGCTTACAACACCTTTGGAACCATCACATTTTCCAAGGCACCTCTCTCATGGTGAGCCCATTCTGATACCAGAGAGATCTGATCAGGTCACTGGGGAGAAGTAGGAGGGGCTGTAGGAGGACTTTGCTGAGGCAATGGTAAGTAATCTGGGATGGAATTAGTTTAGGAGCTGAATACCTCCAGAGCGCATGGAATTATGGGCAAGAAGGGCTCTAAGATGGAAGGGGATGGGTTCTCTCTGGCTCTTCTTGCTTGAGGATGACTGGATGATCATGCTTTAGCTGCCTGCTTTTCCCAAGGGATGATATTTTGGATGGGATTGGGTTGGCCTGGCAAAGGGCAGCAGGTTTATTCTTTAGGTGTTCTAGAGGGGATGAGCTCTGGGACAGAAGCCTGCCATTCTTCCAAAATTGTGTGACTTTTGTATTTTATGTTGTTTTAGTTTATAAACTAATTTATAGAAATAAGAACTAAAAACTAACAGAGGAATGAGAGAACTCACATGTTAGAGCTTAGTCCTTAATTGATAGGCCTAGGTGACTAATTCTTATGGAAAGATGTTATTCCAAAATTGTGAAGTGTTTGAATAAATATTCCTTTCTTTAACACCATCAAATCTTTGCCTCTCCAATTTTGCTGAGAGGGTGGCGGTGAGCAGCAGAACCCCAACATACTTTCAGTAACAGTACCAGGGTTCCTTGCCCTTGTCACAAGAGCTCCTGTTGGCTTCTCGGTGTTAGGCTGCACTACTGCAATTAATGTCTTGCAGCACCCACCTCTGCCACCTTGTATTTGGGAATTGGAACAACCATCAACATCCCATTGGCTCTTTGGGTTGTGGAAGCAAGTGTCCTTTATCTTTCAGAGCTAAAGAGAGTTCAGTCTCATTTAACCAGCAAAGATTTTGTTCAGACTCCCAGTAATCAATCAAGGTAAAAATTGAAATGAAAAAGCCCTGGCTGGTAGCACAGTGGATAAGGTGCCGGCATGCAAACCAAAAGGTTGCTGGTTCAATTCCCAGCCAGGGCAGCATAACTAAGCCAGGTCTCCAGCCAGGTCTCCAGCCAGGTCTGTAGCTGGATGCGGGTGAAAGGCAACCATACATTGATGTCTCTCTCCCTCTCTGCCTCTCTTCCTTCCCCTCTCTCTAAAAATAATAATACATTTTTAAAAAACTGAAATGAAAAGCAGCAACCCATTTTTTTTTTTTTTTTTCTTCTTCTGGGTTATCTCAAACCTTATCCACATCAAAGATTTTCAAAGACTAGTTCAAATAAAGTAATAGTTCTCTACTTCAAGCAAGAAGACAGGCAATTCCAAGAGAAACTCACCCCCAAGTTTACCCAGTGTGGAGTGGGGAGCAGTGGGGCACAAAGGGCCCTTACTTGTACTTAGCACTGTGTTTAAGTCCTCAGGGTGGCCCTGAGTGGGCTTCTTCGGAACCCTGCCATATAATGCCAAGTAAATGTCAATGTAAGGAACATCCAGACCTGTGGAGAATTTTCAGAAGTCTACTTGAGCTCTGAGGACAGTGGTGGCGAGCAAGATCTCAAATACTTCAGAGAATACCAGTTTTTCAGCTTCTTTTATGCATTTGAAATTAAAGAGTGATGCAAGGGATATTGAAGAAAGCAATGCAGAGACTGGATGACAGAATAGTTGACAAAATTATATATCTTCTTGAGGGTTAATACCTCTTCTAGAGGTATAACTTCTGATATTTCGAAGGTGTATTAACCTAGATGCACAAGAACAATGGACAGGGCTGCCTTAAAACTAACCTTTCACTAAAGATGTAGGCCTGGGACATGACTGTTCACCTGACCTGCCCAGTTAGGAATTATAATCAGATCACCCTGTGAGGTTACTTTCCATAGAACTTCCCTCCCCACTTTTTATTCCTCATGCACAAATGTAACATGTCCATTCTGAGGTAAATGTGGAGAAATATTCTGTATTACTGCATTTTTGTAAGGGGTGGAAGGAATCAAAGCTATTTCATATCCGGGAGAGGCTTCTTAAGAATTTACATTATTATCATTTCAAGATTACAAAGATAGTCACTAATGTGACATTAGCTAGCATGTGACACTTTACCCAATCATATTTTTAGCTCCTGACTTAGGTAATTCAGTAATTTTCACTTCATGTTGCCAAAGCAAACACTCGTCCTGAACTTTACCTCTTGAACTTCATTTTCTCTCTCCATGATGCTGTTTTGAACTCACATAGATGTTTTCACATATGCAGGAAGATGTTCACTCTGGTAACCCTCTATGATTCCTAGGGAGTGATCCTTTGTCTTCTCAATTTGCCTCCCCTTGACTGGATCAGTAGACTGGATGTAGGAAACTGCATCCACTTATGGGCCTTTTAAGTTCCAACAGCAGAGGACTGCTTATCAGGGCTGCTCCTGAAAAGCTTCTCTTCTGAAAGAAACTTGTCAAGGCTCCATTGTTGGCCAGATGGATTAATAAGTGCTTACAGTTGATAGAATAGCTTTTTGGTGACTTAATGAAAGGGTGGATTGAAATCTTAGCTGTTTTTACCCTTGGTTATTATAATTTTTTAAAGACTGATAAATGATTATGGTTCTTTTAATCAAAGAAATGCCAGGTATTAAAAAGCTTGTAGTAAGGTATTTGGGAGTGGTCACACCCTAGGCCTTTCTTTGATTTTAATCTGAAGATTAAAAGTACCCTCTGGATTTTATCTAGACAAGGAAGTTGTCCTCAGTGGAGACAAACCTCATAGTTGGCATAGAAACAGCTGCTGGGCTATTGAAAACATGGCACCTGGCCAAGTCTGACTGACTGTTCTCTCCTGGTTGCCTGTTTGAATAAAGGTCAAGCAAAAATTCCCTTTCTTGGTCTTGACTTAAGGAAAAAATCAGGGCGTGACTCTGATGTTATCTTAAAATGAGCATTTCCTTTTTCTTTAGGCATCCCTTTATAGTCCTAATTAAAGTTAATGAATGACCTGAGTGTATGGCAAGTGTTGAGTGCAACATAGCTCACCTGAGTTTCCCCCTGGCTGCACACTTTTATGAGAGCTCACTTTCAGTTCCTGCACATCCATTGTTAGGCAATCTCTTAATTATAGACTTGATCTTCCCAAAACATTCAAATCACATTTTAACCAAATAACTTAGATGCCTAAGTGCTGGAGCGCTTGTCCAGTTGGCAGAAAAGACTAAAATTTTAGATAAATAAATGGACATGTTTCACAGATGATTCTTCACCTTAGATAATTATGAAATGGCTCTGAAAAATCTTTGAAAACAACAAGCATATTTAAAAAGAAGTCTTAGTCTGAATGTGAAAACATAAACATTAATCAGTTAAAAGCAGAGCTGTTAAAATTGGTGGCAGTGGGGGCATTCTGGCAAAGTTGCCTCTGTTAGGTATTCCAGGCCCATTTCACTCCTTGCCACCCCCTCAGATTCTTGTGGGGATTCTACAAAGCCAAATCTTTGCTCAAAGACAAAAAATGTACATGGCCTGCAAATGTGTAAAATATGGTGTGGCATTGAGTTCATCCTAGGACCCTGTGGTCCTTTTAGACCTTTTAAATGGTATGATGATATTAAATGCTGAAATTAGTCTTTGACACATTTACACAGAACTGCTGCATAAAAATGAGGGGTAGTATCCTTAACATCAAGCAATTAAATATTCCATTCTTCTGAAATGGCCATTTCTGAGTTTTGGAATTGCTTAATGCCTATTTAAAAAACCATAGGGAAAAAGTTAATTTTATTCTCTTTTATGGTCCCATCTCATTTTTAATCCCTAAGAGCAGTAGTATTTCTAGCTGTTAAAAGCAAGTAAGTAATTTTTAGTCCCAAACCTAATACTTGATTTGTGGCATTTTGTTTAACCTCATAGGACTTTAGCTTACTCATTTCTAGAATGGGATAATAATCACACCTGCTCTAAGATGAAAAGAATCTAACCTGGTCTTTGACAACTAGTTAGCATTCATAATGTGTTGCCTATAATTATCATTGGTGTTGTTGCTGTCATAGTTATTGAACAACTTGTTCATACATTTTTTTTTTCATTAGATATGACTTTGAATTCTTTTAGACTGTTCTGAAAAATCAGATTTAGCTTCGAGGTGCAG
This sequence comes from Noctilio leporinus, assembly GCA_004026585.1. Classification (NCBI taxonomy): domain Eukaryota; kingdom Metazoa; phylum Chordata; class Mammalia; order Chiroptera; family Noctilionidae; genus Noctilio; species Noctilio leporinus. Next base: position 53,783 of record PVIW01002839.1, read on the forward strand.
TGTTTAAAATCCCTTTTCTAGAGGTTTTTGAAAAATAAGTTAAAGGGTCTAAAGGCATTTCCAAAAAATACATTGAGAAGATACTGTTAAATGTATTTCAGCCTCCAAAATGGCTATTTCTAAAGGAAGTGATGCTGTGTAATATGTTATAATAGAACAAAAATTAGTTAGGCCTGTAGACACATAGTTTTTGCACACTTTTGCAGTCTCACTAACTTGTCAAATTTGTATTGAATATAGTATGTGCTGAAATTCCTCATGAGATCTGAAGTTATGTAAATTTTCAGAATGTTTTTAATATGGTTCACTCATGGTCAGGACTTAAGATATGTGGTAAAATTTCATAAGCAGAAGTTTCAAAAATCAATTCAGAATTCAAGGAGGAGGGACTCTTCAGAGTGAAGCTCTGAAGCTGGGAGAGATGAAAAATTACCTTCTCAGCTTGTTTTCAGGAAGCAGCCCTTATGTCTTTTGTGTCTGGAAACTGGAAGATCTAAATTAATATGGAAGTACTTTTGGAGTATTTTCCAAAAGTTAGAGTTTGGCTGAGGGCCAACGGTAGGTGCAATAAAAGGTATTGAGAGAGAAAGGGGACCGCTTAATACATGCTTTGCTACGGGATCTTCTTATATTAAAGGTGAGCATGGTTACACACCTGTTTTTTGAGATTGCCCAGGATTCTTAACTGGACACTCAAAAGAAGGTTTTAACTGTTTATAGAAGTAGAATCTAGGTAAATGAGAATATAAAAAGCCAAGATTTTAAAGCCAGGAAGAGAGAGATCAAGAAGGAGCAGGATTCTGTATCTTTCTATGAGATCTTCCCCTGCCCCTATATTTATTTAGTTTCCATGTGGTATTCCTGTGGTGGAAGTCATTTCTTGCCTTGCACATAGTGAATGGGCCTTTTACTATCATTGATGGCTTCCTGAGGAAGAGAAATAAGTTCAGATACCATCGAGTTTCCCAATCTTTCTTAAACCATGAATAATGTTAGTACAAATGGCAAGTGAAAAAAAAAAAATAAAAGAAAAAAAACCAAAAAAACTACTCACCCCATTCCCCAGATGTTTATTCATTGCTTGTAAATGATCAGAAGTCCTTATTAATTCATTAATATTAATTAATTATTTTGAGAGTATGTTTATTAAAGCCAGAGACAGTGAAACAAGGAAAGGCCTTAGACAGAAGAAATAACAGAAGGGCATCTAGATGGGACTGCTGTATGGTCAATGGAGAGTCAGGGAAAATGGACCTTGGGTCAGGTTCAGGGGGTTAGCCTGGGATGAGCTGTCACGGCCCATTTCTCCCCTGGCTGCAAGTCTCCTGGGACAGGAAGAGGAGGGGGAAAGAAAAGGGTGGGCGTGCTCCTAGCAGGGGAAGCACACTGACAAAAGTTCTTTATACTGGGAGTCACTGATGCCATTAAAACAACCTTACATCATTTTAAAAAATAAAACTGACTACACATCAGACACAGATACTCAGTTCTTGGGTAGACTCCAACTAGATGATACAGCAAGGAAGGCCTTCAAATCCCCTTACTGAATTTACTCAGGCTTAAGGTTTGTCAGACTTCCTTGAAAGATAGATCTTAGAAATTTATTTTGTGTACTTTGCAAAGGAACAAACTGAAGTTTAAAAGTACATAATCTTCTTAATGTCTCTTAGTTCACAAGATGGGACTAGGCTAAAGTCCCAGTTACCTTGTTTCTGGCCTTCAATTTAATTTATTAAGTTATTACTTTTGCATTGCCTACTTCAAAAACGGATGTGATGCAGACTGCAAATTAAGTTCTCTTTTAAAATAGATCTGGCTTCTATGAGGGGTAGGCAGGAGAAGATGAACCTGTAGAGGGTAAGTTAAGGCAAAGTCAGGTGAAGAGTTTTCGTTGACAATGAAACAGAGTCTGAACTCGTTTGGTCACAGATGGGAATTAAACTCAGTTATTCTATTTGCACCACTTTAATTAAAGCATCATATCTACAGCTACATAGTGAATAAAAGGTTGGGAGTTTTTGGATCAAAATGGTGACAACCATGATCAATCATTCACTCGTTCACCCTTAATACATTTGTTCAGTTCCCGCTAAGTGAAAAAAAGCACCTTGATTGCCACTGACTGTACTCCTATGTACAAATCATTCATGATCTGTGTCATATTGGGGAGGGGGAGATAGAAACAGGTATGCTCACATGTACATGTATACGTAATTATAAATTGTGATAATGCTAAGTTAAACATGTCAGCCACTTTTAAACATATTTTACTCCTTCAACTTCTGTGAGGCTATGCAGTAGAGAAATAATACTTCTTTCTGGGTAAGTGGGTTTACAATCACTCTTTTGAAGTGAAATCTCTTCTGAGAACATGAATTTTCTATCTGCTATATTATCACGTAGCACAGGTACAGTGTTGCATGAGAACTGGTTTAATGATCTCACCCACAAAGTAAATACAACACAATGGTGTCTCTATCTGTAGAATTTAGGTATTGCACTGCATTTGTCTAGAAGCTAATTAAAAGGCATTTTATCTTGATATTTCAAATAAAGCTTAGCAGACTTGGTTGTCTAATGCAAAAATTCAATTGCTTTATTATCATTATTATTTGTAGGTGGGTCAAATTACCATCACAACTTTATCATCATTGATAATGTACTAATGTAGTAGGTTGGCAAAGGGATTGAATAGCTAACTTGCAATATATTATTAGTTTTAAATAAGGTGATACATTTTCTCTGACTTCATATAGCTTTTAAGATGCAAGAAAATTTAAGCAAATCCTTTGTGTCACCATTTATAGAGATTAATATTATGGAAAAGACTTTTAAAAGATTAAATGATTTGATAACCCTTTAAAAAGAAGGTTACAGGGAAGGGGACAGAGGTGAGGGAAAAGGGGATGGATGTAATACAACAATAATAAAATTAAACTGAACAAAATTTTTTTAAAAGGAGAGTTACAATACCTTTAATGCAATATATGCCACAAAGCAGAAACATTGTCAAATTTTAGTCATTCATCTTATAATTTCAAAAGCCAAATGTATATACTAAAATATTTATGAATAATGTTTCACATGCATACCTACAAGTTTTGAGAATTTTTTTAAGTGTTAAGAAATGGGAAATGGTGACGTTTATGTACTTATTTATTTATTTTGAAAATCAGATTAAAAAAACCCTTCTGCTGTGATGTGTTAGATGCTGCTTGAAAGCAAGAATCTGAAATAAAAGTGATGACAGTAGTTTTCTAGGCTCTAATCTTGTGTCCTCACTAAAAATATCATTTGGGTAGGTATGACATTAACCATCCTCTTACATTATTTCTCGACTGTATTTTAAAAAATAGACTGTGTGTTTTCTCTGTTTTTCTCTTTCTTTCTCTTTATCTATTCCTCTCTCCTTTGCCCCGTCCCCCTCAGTTTTTCTGGTACTTTGCCAGAACTGTCTGCTTCTTCCCTGGAGTCTGGTAATTGAAGGTAATTTTTTAGAAGATGGTTTTAATTATCTAAAGCCAGTGGAATGTTTAACTGCCCCTTGCTCTTGGTGGACTTGTTTACATAGGGATTTCAGATAAATTCACATTACATACAACACATGTTATCTGCTATCACAGTTTTTTTTTTTTTTTTTTTTTTTTTTTAACAAAACAAAAATTGTATAAGGGAGGGCTTTTACTACCATATTTAGGTCAACTACTCTCAAATTTTATAGCAGTATGGCCCTTTGGGTAAATTTTGGGGGTAAACTTTTCATCACAACCAGTGAATACTCAACTATAAGAATGTATGTTCTGTGTGCAACAAGTAAGGGCTTCTCATTTTCCACATCTTTGTAATATGAGGTACTAATCAGAAAAAACTACACCTCACAAAAACATTTTGTCACCTATCTAGTTGAAATTATAAACTAAAAATTATTCATGTTCATATTGTGCCTAAACATTACAGATTTATTGCCATGCTACCCAGATAACAGAAAATAAATGTGATATTTAGCAAGGAAAATAAAAACATCTGAAGTAATAAGAGACCTGTGTAACAACAACCAAATGCTCTAGTCTGCAGACAATTCAAGACTTATTTCCTTAACTGACAGCTTAAGTGAAGGCTTAGTAAGATATATTAGTTGCATAGGTTGAACTTTAAAATCTGAAAAACGGAACACATAAATTTTAACTTAGTACATAGATAAATTAGGTTGGAATTAATCTTTATGGAAGAATTACTCACTCTATTAAGGGGTCCAGAGTCCACTTTAAGAAGTTAAAAAAATATCTTTGTTTTCAATGTGATTAAAATATGATTTAGCTTTCAAAGTTTAATTGCATGGAAATTTTTTAGAAATAAAGCTTCTCTTGCTGAATCTTCAAGAAGGCATCAGGTAGGATTGTTTTCACTGTAGGTCTAGGAAGAGGCTATCCAAGAGTTGTTTCAGGAAAAAAAGAGAAAACACACACATACACACACAAATGAATATATAACTATATATATGCACATATATCATACAACCTGAATTTAGTTGTCACTCAATTGAGTCAATGAAAGATTAAAAAATGTCCAGAGCCCTGGCTGGTCGTACAGTGGATATGGCGCCAGCCTGTGAACCCAAAGGTGGCTGGTTCAATTCCCCGCAAGGGCATATAATGAAGTTACAAGCCAGGTCTCCAGCCAGGTCCATAGCTGGAGGCAGGTGAAAGGCAACCATGCACTGATATCTCTCTCCCTCTCTGCCTCTCTCCCTTCTCTTCTCTCTAAGAATAATAAATAAAATCTTTTTAAAAATGTCCAGAACCTTCTGCAAGTAGAAGAGGAATTCCTGACAGGACCTGTGGCCACCATGAAAATCATGGTCAGGAAAGAAAGAGTGGGTTATGAGAGAAAAACAGTCTTGACCTTTTTCCCATTAACTATTCTACCAGGAGCTCCTGTTGCATCTACCAGACAGCAAGGATGCCACCTGAAATAGTAAGTAGGGGGTCAACCTCCTCAGGCAGAAACCAAGGCAAGAAGTGTGGAAATAGATATGGAGGAAAAACACAACCCACTGGTATTTCCCATTGGGTTTACCCAGGTCTATTCTTAGAATTTGAACTTGGTGGGAAAAAAAAAAAAATGCCTTTGATAATCATCTTACCACTATTGTAGATGATAATATTTCTAGGCAGTGGATCTAATTAGTAATCCAAGCACTGACTTTTTTATGATTCAGACTTAGTTGCTATTTTTTTCAAATGAGAATTCTGACTATGAACCATTTAATGAATATACAAACTGCATCATAGTATTTATTTTATTTCTTTTCAACATATATTGTGTATATGACCTCTTAATAGACAACTCACCCAAAAGACATTTGACAATTCAGTGTTTAGTTGCAAATATGTGAGAGATAAATAGTAGTTTTAGCTACTATTTTTATTTGGGTTTTGACTCATTTATGGATTCACATTAACAAATGAAATTTAAAGAGAGATTAGTTGTTGAATAAATTATAAGAGGAATTAAAATTTTTAAAGGACAATTGTATGGAAAATAATTTAGACAAAAAGTAGCTAATTAAAAAGTCAAATGTAAAATAAACAAATCCACAGACATGGACAAGGAAGTGGGGATTTACTGTGGGAGAGGGGAGGGGGGAACAGGGGAGAGCAATGGGGGAAACATGAAACAATTGTAATACAACCAGAATAAATCAATAAAAAATTTAATAAGTAGGCCCTGGCCGGTAGCACAGTAGATTAGGCACAGACCTGCTAACACAAAGGTCGCTGATTCGATTCCCAGCCAGGGCACATAACTAGTTTGCAAGCCAGGTCTCCAGCCAGGTCCTTAGCTAGAGGCAGGTGAAAGGCAACCAAATACTGATGCTTTTCTCCCTCTCTGCCTCTTTCCCATCCCTTCTCTCTAAAATAATAAATAAAATCTTTAAAAATTTTCCAATAAATAAATAAGATAACCATATACATATATCATTAAATGTTGAAGGATTAAATGTATATTCCCTGACAGTGAAATTAAGTTAGACATTAATAACTAAATATTAAATTAAAATGTCTAAATGGTTATAAATTAAAGAATAACCAAATAACACATGGTATTAAAATATCATGATAGACATTGGAAAATATGTTGAAATGAATATTATCATCAAATGTCACATATCAAAACTTGTGAGGTACAGCTAAAAAGAAATTAAGTAAACAATGCCACTTAAAATAGCATCAAAAACAATAAAGTACTTAGGAATTATTTAACCAAGGAAGTGAAAGATCTATACACTGAAAGTGTAAGCGATCAATGAAAGATTAACAAATACAACTAGCAAAGTGCTTAGAGAGAAATTTATAGCCTCACAAAAATACAATAAATAGTAGAAAATGCTGAAAGTCAATGGTTTAAGTATTCAGCTCAAGAAGCAAATGTGCTAAAAATATAATTATAAAGGTAAGAGAAGAAATTGATGCAATAGAAAATAAACAACACATGGTATTAAAATATCATGATAGACATTGGAAAATATATTGAAATGAATATTATCATAAAATGTAACATATCAAATAATAGAGAACTTCACAACAGGCCAAAAGATGTTCTTTAAAAGATTAATAATATTGTAAAATTCTAACATAATTGATGCATAAAAAGAGAACAAGAGAATACAAACTACTAATATTAGCAATTATTACCAATTTAAAAATATTTTTAAACAACAATAATTTATTATGAATAATATTACCCCAATCTACTAGAATATTTTTTAAAAGTTTACTAATTCCTTCAAAAATAGGTAAAAAAATACAATACATGAAGATTAGAATGAAAGAAATAATTATTTTTCATGAGTAACATGTTCAGTTTTTAAAAAATCTTTAAGAAAATTTATGTAAACAATTTGAATTAATACATAAATTTAGCAATCTTTCTAAATTCAATGTACAGAAATCAGTAGTTGTATATGTCAGCAATGAAAAAGTAGAAATTGAAATGTTGAAATAATTGTCTGTTTGGAGGTTATATAATCTTATATAGAGAGAGCCTCAAATATCCACCAAACATTTTGTTAAACTTCATAATCAAATTCAGTTAAGAATTGAGATACAAAATCACTTGTGCTTCTATACACCAATAACAAACTATCAAAAACAGAAATTAAGTAAACAATATAATTTACAATTGCATCAAAAAAAAAAAAAGAAATGTTTGGGAATGTATTTAACCAAGGAAGTGAAAGATCTGTACACTGCAAACTATAAGACATTGATGAAAGAAATTAAAAAAACAAATAAGTGAAACTATATCCCATCTTCTTGGATTAGAAGAATTACTATTATTAAATGTTCATATTACCTAAAGCAATCTGGAATTCTTCACAATTCCAATGACATTTTTCACATCAATAAAATATAATAATCCTAAAATCCACATGGGCCATAAAAGACCCCAAATAAATAGCCAAAGCAATCTTGATAAGTAACAAAGTTAGAGACATGACACTTCCTAATTTCAAACTGTATAACAAAGCTAAAGTTATCAGACTTATAGACCAACGGAAGAGAATAAAGAACCAAAAACTATACCCACACATATAATCAGTTGAATTTTGACAGGGGTGCCTGTCAGGTCCTAGAGCTTTCGGATCAGCAGATTCTGATAGTGGGGAAGCCTCTGGTCTGGTAAGGACTTACATGGAGCTTTCAGGAAATTTGACATGCTTTATTGCAGGAGGCAGGTTTGCCACCACCCTGGTCAGGCAGCTAGAGTGTTGGTGTCCCCATGCAAGATTATTCCATGTCTATCACAGTTGCACTTAAGTTAAGAACTAAAGAGAGCCTAGGTGTCCCTGCACCCAATCTGTTTTTCATGTGGCTCTGCACATATTGGAAGTGGTGTTGTTCCACGCAGTTTGTCCCACCCTTTACTGCAGTAGCGCACACCTAGCTTACAGCAAGGGCATCTCACATACACATGAAAACAAAGGAGGCTCCATATTCATTAGAAAATAGAGGCAGTCTACTCAAAGGTGATGCTTGTCTGCTCAGGGTTGCTATGTGGGCTATTCTTGGGGTTCTGTATTCCAGGGCTCTGGGAATAAGATTCTCTTCAAGGCCAGATCCCCGGTTGACGCAGCAGGAAGGTCCAGCCATGCACAGACCAAGAATTCCACTGGTCTGACAGTGCTAAAATACACATTGGGAAAAGTGTAGTCTGTTAGATAAATGGTGTTGGGAAAACTGGATATTCACATACAAAAGAATGGAATTGGACACCGCTTATACCACATACAAAAATTTCCTTGAAATGGAAAAAAAGACTAAAAGGTAAGTCATGAAACCATCAACTCCGAGAAAAAAACATAGGAAGAAACTCCTTGACATTGGTTTTGGCAATGATTTTGTTAATATGATATCCTAAGTAAACATTAAATTAACAAAATAAAAAATAAACAAGTAGAGCTACTCCAAACTAAAAATAGTTCTTCACAACAAAGGAAATCATCAACACAATAAAAAGGCAACCTATAAAATGAGAAAAAAATGCAAACTATATACCTAATAAGAAGTTAATATCCAAGATACATAAGGAATTCATATAACTCAATTGCAAAAACAAAACAAAACAACAAATAAACCAATTTAAAAAATGAGCAGAAGACCTATGTAGACATTATTTTCAAAGAAGACATACAGATGCCCAATAGATATGTGAAAAAGTGCTCAAAAGCACTAAATACAAATCAAAATAAAAATATCACCTCACAGCTGTTAGCCTTATTAAAGAAAAGTAATCACTGTTGAAAAGGGCAAAGACAAAAAGGAACCCTTGTGCCCTGTTGTTCACATAGAAATTGTTACATCCATTATGGAAAATAGTATGACTTTTCTCAAAAATTAAAAATAAATTGAACACCATATAATCCAGTAATCCCACTTTTGGTTATCTATCTAAACAAGGTGAAATCAGTATTTTGTGGAAATATTTACACTTAAATGTTAATTGCAATATTATACACAATAGCCAAGATTTGGAAATATCCTAAGTGTCCATCAGTGGATGAATAGAAAAATAAATTGTAATATCTACTGTATATCTCTATCTATGTACTCAATGGAATACAATTCAGCCATAACAAGTGGAAAATTCTGCCATTTGTAGCAACATGAATGAACCTAGAGAAAATTGTGCTAAATCAAGTAAACCAGACAGAAAGATAAATACGGGGTGATATCACTTGCATATGGAATCTAAAAAAGAAAATTCATAGAAGTAGAGAGTAGAATTGTAGTTACTAGGAATGGGGATGAAAACATGAAGTGATGTTGGTCAGAACATGTGAGTTCTGAGGATGTAATGTACAGCATGGTGACTATAGTTAACAGTATTATATTTTATACTTGAAATGTGCTGAAAGTAGATATTCAATGTTCTCAACACACACACACACACCAGTATTAACTGTGAGATGATGTTAGTTAACTTGATTGTGATAATCATTTTACAATGTATATGTACATAAAATCATCACATTGTACACCTTAAAGAAATACATGCAATTTTTCTATCAAAGAATAAAATTTAAAAATACTCTAAATTAGAAAAACTAATTTAAAAATTTTCTTTATCTCCAAAAAGACATCAACCTTCTAGAGATAAATCTAACAAAATATATGCAAAAACTGTACAGAAAAATTTCAAAACATTACTGAGAGAAGCAAGACATAAATTAATGGATATATATGTTCATCATGATCATCATGTTCAATAGGAAAAGGCAGAAAATAAAGAGCTATTTCTCTACAAGATAATCTTTAAAGTGCAATAAATAAAAATTTATTTTTCTGTCTGTGAGTGGTTGTGGGTGGTGGTAAGGAGGTAATAGGCTCATCCTAAAAGTAGGAAAAAGTAGGAAAAGTAGGGCCAAAAATTGCAGACGGTCTTGAAGAACAACATGTTTAAGGGATTTATACTCCTAAATAGTGAGATCTATTAAAAATGATTGGGACTGGGCATAAATGAGGCTTCTGTAATTCTGGTAATGATCTAGAACTTGATCAAGGGGTAACATATAGGGCAGTGTTATTTTGTAGTACTGCCAGCCCTACAACACAATATTTGTCTATTTTGTTGTATATGTGTTATATTTCAATGAATATTACTGAAGCCAACATGGCAAAATACTAAAACTTAACACAGGTGGACAGGAAAAATACCGATTATTCACTCTGTTTTTATACAGGCTTATAATGCATTAATAATTTCAAATAAAAATGTCATAAACTATTTTCTTCTTTTTTGATTTTATTCTCATTTTATAAAACTATATCTGATTTACACTGTATTTTGATTACAAATTTGTGTATGGCAAAAACCATACCATCCTTTCCTCTACTGTACCATACTATGACTTTCCCGTCCTCAGACACTAGCAAAAAAAAAAAAAAAATACTGTAAAGTGAAAAGACATAACAAGTCTGGTAAATGCAATAGATTACAAGCTTCTGTACATCTATGATGGGAAGAATAATGGTAGTGTTCTGAACAGACAGGGTTAGATTGGTAAAAAGTCTCAACAGAGGTAGAGAATGGGTGTTTGTGAAAAGGGACCCAGAAAACTCTGACTACAACAGCTGTCAGTGAGTAAATGTTCATTTGATAAACTATCATATCACCTCTAGAAGCGCTTTTGTCCAAAGGCAGTTCACTCAACACTCAATTACTCAGGGATTGAGTATCCAGGCCTTCAATTTTCTTCTTCATTTTAGGAGCCTTAGTCTGAGAAATAAGAGGAGTAGCACAGTGTTCTTCTCTGTTGTGTCTGCTATTGGCGAGAGATGACTTGTGTCCAGGCTTCCTCTTAAATGTTTAGGGTCAAATGGTCAATTGCAGGGGATGTTTAACTGGGTTTTTAAGTTATTCAGAATACACCTTTTTTATCAGCTTGTCATTGGCTCATAGTGCAATGCAACATGTTTGTCTATTTTCAGTTTGACTAAATTAATTCAAAAACAAAAGTTTAAAATTCTTAAGTTTGAATCTTCTAGTGGGGTTTTATTTTTTGAGGAGCAACAATGTCTAGGATATGTTTTCTTATTGGTTGGTTTTCACTTTATCTTGATCAGTGACTGTGTCATATTAACCAGTGTTTACTCATTTTCTGATGCATACGCAACTTGGTATTATAGTATGAGAAAAAAGTAGCTAGATTTAATGTGGATACAAACTCAAGTGCCTATAGGGACCAAGGAGATAACCTAAATGAACAAAGTGGTAACTGTAAAAGAAAAGCAACAAAGTGTTTGTCATTATAAAATATACTTGAATAATTTGCCTCACTTTCCTGAAGACTATAGGAAGTGATATTAAACTGGAACCTTCTAGATGGGCAGACTCCACTCAGCTCCAGCTGATTACAACCATGTAGGAATTTGGGCCGATTACTGCTATCAAATATTGACTTGTCAAAAGAAACCAAAAATGTCTCTCTCTTAAAATAATCTTTAATATTCAAAATCAATCCAGTTAGAAACTAATAGACACATACTTTATTGCTATCACTATGGGCCAAATAGAATCCTTAAGTGCTGTTTTGGTGTGGACCTGTGAACCTTATCCTTTCAAAGTAGTCAGGGAAATGGGATACAAAGTTTACATAAAATGGAAGTGAAACAATACTAAATATTACATGCACTTATTTCTTTTCAAAAAATTAATTCACTGATTTTAGAGGGAGAGATAAAACAAGGTGGAGGCAGAGAGAGAGAGAGGGAGAGGGAGGGAGAGAGAGAGAGAGAGAGAGAGAGAGAGAGAGAGAGAGAGAGAGAGAGAGAAATGGGAATATCAATTTATTGTTCCACTTATTTATATACTCATTGGTTAATTTTTGTATGTGCCTTGACCAGGAATCAAACCTACAACCTTGGTGTTGAGGGATGATGCTTTGACCAACTGAATTACCCAGCCAGGGTAATTCTTTAATTACCCTGCATGTACTTCTTTAATCATTCATACTATAGTATTTATTGAGAACCTTTGAGACTCCAGGCCCTGCATGAATTATGAGGATTACAGAGATGAACAAACATGTTTTCTATTGTTAATCAGCCCCTAGTCTGGGAGAAGAAACGAATCATTTTATTTGTTATTAAACAAATCTAATGGTAACACAGACCCTTAGTATTGTAGAATTTCAGAGAGTGAAGGCTTTGATGACACTTTTCTTAATGACACAGGAAATTATTAGGACTTAATGAGCCCCTTTTTACATTGTGTAGATATGTGCCATCTATCTAGGCTACACTTTACTTTAACCAAGTCACAAAAAGCAACAACAAGCCATGAAACTATTCATGCCTTTGTCAGCTTCTAAAGGAAGTAGTGTCATGGAAGAGTGAAACTGACTGAGAATCTCTCTCATTAACTAACAGTTTTGACATCTTTCTAAACACATACACACACACACACACTTATTCACACAGTATTTTATTTGTTTTGCCACTACAGACAATCTTACTTTAGCTGCAAGTTGAAAAACAAAAGTCACTTATTTTTCTATCTGCAAAATGAGATGCAGTCTCAAAGAAGATATGTGGTGAATAAACTCTCTTCAATTATAGAGCTCTTTAGTAGTGATAAAAATGGAAACTATATGTTTAGGAATTCTGAGTGGGTTACTGTTTAAGCTATTTACTATTAATTTTGCTTTATTCACCAATACAGTCAATAAATGTCCTAATGCTCCAATTCTGTGAACAGCCTTACTAGTATTCCCTCTGATTTATAACACTTGTACACTTGGAGGAGGGATCATTTGATTCCTACACATCTTCAGAACTTTCCTCCAGGCACTTTTCCCCCATATTATAATACTCTGAGGAGTAAGAAAGAAGCTAAAGATTGCTCTTTAGAAGCTATTTTGTCCATCTGGGTAGAAGAACAATGTATTCATTTATGATAAAAATCTAGATATGAATGAAGTAATGAAGTATCAGTTTAACTAATGAGGTGGGAAACTCCAGAGACCTTTTGGCTGTTTTGCTAAATAAAATAACCACCTTCAAACATAAAACAATTGTTGAAAGGCTTCTGTTAAAAGTAAACACTTCAGTATCTGATGGTAGGTGCTATTGACAGAAGAGAAGGTACTGGAATTTCCTATAACTGTGCTTGGCTTTAAGGAATAAAATTTTTAGCCTGTCTTTCATTATGGCAATAATATGGTAATGATTAAATTCACCTGTAAAAGCCCAAAGTATGTGTTTTGTGGGAACTTTTAAGTGTCTTGTGCACAGACTTGTTCAAGTGGGAATTTGTGCATTTAAGAACAGTAAACTCCTAAGGCACTGTTCTGTGAACCCAAGGGTCACTGGTTCGATTCCCATCCAGGGCAACATAACCAGGTTGCAAGCCAGGTCTCCAGCCAGATCCATACATTGGAGGCAGGTGAAAGGCAACCATACATTAGCGTCTCTCTCCCTCTCTGCCTTTCTCCCTTACCCTCTCTCTGAAAAATAATAAATAAAATCTTTTAAAAAACATCAATAGGAAAGTCCTGCCTATCTCACATGGACAAGGGAATGGTACGTTCTTCTTAATTGAATATTCTTATTGGAGCACTGTGGCAAATACCATACATTTTCATTTCCAAAGCGTAAACCTTGGTTGGCGTTCGAGTTGCACTCACATGGCTTATAGCTGACTTTGATGTAGTAGTGGAAGTTTGTCTCCTCTACATCCTGTGCTGTGGTTTTTCTACCTTCAGGTACTTCCCCAGCTTTGGACAGAATCTACTCCTAGACCCCTCTTATTGCAGTTCTTATGCAATGGAACCATTTGAGCCCCCAGAGATGCCCAGAATTTGTACTTGTTTCAGTCAAATTCTATCAGTCAAGCTCCATTCCTTCAGGGCTGTTCTGGGTGACTGACTAGTTCCTTGTGGACCAATCTGAGCTACAGTGTGTAATACAGTTGATAGTTGTATAATATAGTTGATAGTTGTATAATATAAAGACATTCCCTGAATAATATTTGGTTTAAAAACCTTGATTTTGCCTCTATGATTTGATCAGAATAATTTGAAATCATACAATCCCATCATCTTTCATAATAAGAGACCATATTATATATGTATCAATATATCATGTCTAGCCTAAATTCTTCATTTCTATAAATATAATAGTTGCATTTATTTAGCGTCTGTTGCTATTCTGGACATAGTACATTACAAAATTATTCCCAGTCTTCATTAAAAACACATAAGTAAAACAAAACAAAAAACTGTAAGATAGGTTCAGTAGCAATTTTGAAAATGACCATCCCTTAATAGAACAAACAGAATGAACATGCCTTCCATTCTCTCTGTAAAGCGTCTGTGTCATGTTCATCGCACGTTGCTCTTGGACTAGGTGGCCACTCTTTAGAAAGCTTAGGTCCTTCACTCTCACCAACTAAAATGTGCCATTATGAAGAGTCAGTTTGCCCTCAACCCTGTTCATGCCACTTAAAATTGAATAATTTGATTTACCACTATGTGAACAAAGAAAGGGGTATTGTTTCTGTAAAAATAAAGTCTTAAGTGTTGCAAAGTTTTGATAAAAGCCAGTTGTTTTAAAAAATGTTGTCAAACTAGGTGTGGGTAAAAATCTTGTAGAGGATTGGGAAAATCATAAGAAACTGGGATAATTCTTTACTTAGACTGCCTTGTGACATATTATACTCTGGTTCAACTTAAGAGACTAAATATTACAACAATATATTACGAGTGAGGTTAATGCAAGAAAGACAACTTGGAATTCTGTCTAGCAGATCCTACTCTATTAGGGTTCAGTCACAGAAAATAGAAACTATTTAAGGCTATTTTGTTTGCTTGTCCATTTGTTTGTTTTTAGTTTGCACATCTGCTCTGTGACATCCAGGCCAATGTTTGTGCCTGACCCTCTACTTTCAGTTTTTAATTTATCTCTTACCTTATTTCAGTAATTAATGAGCAAATGTCTCAAATGAGGTTTCCTAAATGTTAACTAGGGGACAGAAAGCATCTTCCATATGAACTCATGAATAATATATATTATATGTGACTACAGGATGAATTGGGCAGCTGAGGAACAAGCACTAGTAAGGGGCCAAAGGATTGAAGTGTAGAACCTGAAATAAAATCCTAAACCTCTTGCCAGGAAATTAGATCAAAGATGTGAGAAAATGCTGCACCTGTCCTGCAGACTTGGGAGAGTATGAGGAAATATGTGAGAATATGAGGGAAATAGTATGACAAATAAGGAAGAATATGATATAGAAAGATGACCTACTTTTTAAAATTAAAATGGAAATAAAAGAAAGATTATCGACTAAACTTCCCCAGAATATTAAAAAACAGTGGAAAGGAGTTCTAATTTGAGGAAAATAAATGAATGACTTCTTAGACTAATGTAAGTACATTGAAGAGACAGACAAAACAGTAGAAATATTTAGTTTGTAAATATGCAGAAAAATATTCATGTAGAGTCTGATATGAATGACTAAAAATATACAAAATTAGTTGAAATTTCCTCATGTCAAAAAAACTTGCTTCTTTCAGATAGTGATACTTTTTCAGGTATTTTAAGTTACAGGGGATTCAATATGTGTAATTTGGTGTTTATGCACAAAGGGACAGGATGGTGAGGCTCTCTCCTGGGCTTCCAGGAATAACTCGCACAACAATATTTAAAAACTGGCCCACCTAGGGAGCTGCCAGAAGCTGGAGACTTCCTCCACACCCCCCCGACACCCCCACCACCCCACTACCACCACCACCACCACCATCACCACCCCACTACCACCACCACCACCACCACCACCATCACCACCATCATCACCACCACCACCATCAAAACCGCCATCACCACTACCAATAGCAAAAGCAGCACCAACACCACCACCACCATTACCACCACCACAAACTACCTTTTTATACTCCCAAAGTAAACAAATGTTGTTGGAATGATGCTTCAAGAAACCCCAGTAAATCTGGAACAAGACTTACATTAAAAAACAACTAAAGAGCTCCCTTTCTCCATTCTTTCCCCTTACAAACACCCAAACAAACCAAAAAGTGCTGAAAAATCCAATTAGAGAAACCCAGTTTGCAATCAGAATCCCAGCTCCAAAATAGGAAACTGGAGGCATTGCTGTCCGTCCTCTGCAGTACAGGAGAGCCCACTAGAGAAAGTGTGGAACTGATGCCATGAGTCAAACTACTGATCAAACACACCTACAAACAAACAGGTTTTTTTTTTAATATGAAAAGATTGGCAAATTAATGTGCAATTTTATTTAATTAAAATAAAGTATTTAACTTTCATTACCTATTTCATTAACCCATTTTATGATTCCTTAAAGTTTTATAAGATAATTAATGTTACATTTTTTAATTTAATTTTTAAAAATATTTTATTTATTATTTTTAGAGAGAAGGGAAGGGAGAGAGGCAGAGAGGGAGAGAGACATCAATGTATGGTTACCTTTCCCCTGCCTCTAGCTACGGACCTGGCTGGAGACCTGGCTTGCAACCTGGTTATGTGTCCTGGCTGGGAATTGAACCAGTGACCTTTGGGTTCTCAGGCCAGCTCCTTATCCACTGAGGCACCAGCCAGGGCTTACTTTTTTTTTTTTAAGTGTCTCTTAGAAGCAATGAAATATGTAATGGTTTGCGTTTTAATTCACACTTTAACTCTTCTCATTAACCAACAAAATTCTTGTCACAACTGTGTAGAATAGGACAAATTTTAATGCTTCATTTTTTCACTATTTTTCAGATAATTTGAAATTGGAGCTCAACAAGGCTATGATTAATGCCTCCTGGGTAACAGGTGAAAGAGCTACAAGTCTTTATACAGCACCCGCATTTGCTCCGCCAATCCTTTCTAGTTTTCCATTTCCATTTGATAGTATTATTAACTATTAGGTTTTTGTTACTGATAGGTTTTCATTACCAGCTTTTTCCCAAACTGGCCCATTAGAAAAGCTGTGACTTAAAACCCAGTCAACAAATGCCCCATCATTGCACTTCCCAGTAGTTCCCTGTAGTCCAAAGAGGAAAGATCTGGGAACTGGGCTTTGATAAAGGGGAGGGCAGACAATCATTTGGGGGCAGCAACTAGCTTACCCTTGCCCTACTTCTTTCCTATCTAACTGAATGTCATCATTGGGCCTCAAGTTCGTCACTTGGTGTATCAGTTTATTTAGCTATGTAACAAGCATTTATTTAACTATTATATGGAGACCTGGCTTGTAACCTGGTTATGTGCCCTGGCTGGGAATCGAACCAGCAACCTTTGGGTTCGCAGGCCAGCTCCTTAGTCTCTGAGGCACCAGCCAGGGCTTACATTTTTCTTTAAGTCTCTCTTAGAAGCAGTGAAATATGGTATGGTTTGCTTTTAAATTCACACTTTAACTCTTCTCGTTAACCAACAAAATTATTTAACTATTATATTATATTATATTATATTATATTATATTATATTATATTTATACAGTCATTTGGAAACCAACAGTGAGAAAATAAAATGAACACACACACACACACACACACAAATCAAAAGCCTTGTCCTCATGGAGCTTACAGTCTAGTAGAGTAGAAAGACTATAAACAGATTAATATCAGTGATAAATGGCATGAAAAAGTATAAAGCAGGATAAGAACTTTCGGTCATCAGTACGTTGTTTGCATGAGATGAAAGAATTAGAGATTGAAGATTTTCCCACTCCTAAACTTCAGCAGTCTGATAGCAATAAAATTCTCATTGGTGGATGTGTGCGGGGAGAAGCAAAGTAAATGAAGTGTTTAATTACTATTAAATTGTTTAATCTTCTATTTGTATAGAGTAAGAGCATCTTAGGACTGTGTATTTGTTTTCTTGTGCTGCCTTACAAAGAACCACAAGCTGTATGGCTGAGAACAAGGGAATTTTATTATCTCTCTGTCCAGGAGGTCAGAAGCCTGGAATCAGGGTGTCAGGACCATGCTCTCTCTAAAATTTGCAGGGGAATCCTCTTGGCTTCTTCCTAGTAGCTGGCTGTAGTCTTTGGTGTTCCTTAGCTTGTAGGTGCCTCTCTCCAATACTCTATTTTCACACGGCATTTCTCCTTGTGTCTGTGTCATGTCCAAATTTCTCCTCTTTATAAGCACACCAGCCATACTGTGTTAGGACTTATCCTAATGATCTCATTTTAACTACATCTTTAAAGATCCTATCTTGAACCAAGGTCACATTCTGAGTTGTTGGGGGTTAAGGTTCAACATATCTTTTTTTTGAAACACAGTGGTATAGACTTGATGTTTGTCTAGTGAGAAAGATCAATGTGCATGCAAATAGCTATATTATCAGGCAGAAATAATTAAGTGCTAATGGTTCTTTGGTGCTGAAAAGGAAGGCCACTTCTCTCCTTATAAATTGGGAAAGTCCACATAAACCACAAGGAATAAAACTTAGTAAAAATGTACTTAACATGTTTGGATAAAGCCAGTTTATTTAGTATGCATTTATTTAATAAGCTGTGCTCATTATCACCTTATTAAGGTGGCTATATCATAGCCCACTTAGTTTAAAAGTGTTTATACACTTTACATCATGGCTGGATGGACTTTTCCACTTCATCTTTCCTTTTCTGTTTGGTGGAGGAGCTGGAAAGCTTAAAAGCCTGGCTCTGCCCAAAAACGCAGCAGCTGCGGGTAATTGGCCGTCCCTATGCAGGGCTACAGGAGAACCCGTGGGGCTCAGCAGGGCGGACTCTGATGAAACATGATTGTATGTGAGGCAGTCGGATCCTTGCTGCAAATGCCAGTTACAATGTGCCAGAGTAAATGGAGGTGCTTTGTCTTGGGAAAAAGCCAGAAATTTTACCTCCCCTTGCTATGTCCTGGCCCATTTGTTTTGGGTGTCAGCTCAGGCCACTGGGGAGTTCTTGGGTCAAGCAGTTCTTAGGTCAAGCAGTTCTTGGGTCTCCAGGCACTCCACCAAGACAACAAATTTAAAAATACGGCCCTTAATTTGATCCTTCCCTAAAGAAGCTTAAAACATATAGGATTCTTGGCAAAATCTGTCATCGTGACATTATGTAAGATTTATAAACCTTCCTACAGATTGCTGTGGGAATTACAGAAGTTCCTCAGGTGCCTTCTGGCGCCTGTGATCAGGTTTTCACACTAATGAGCAGGCTGGAGAAGGAAAACCGTCATCGCTCCAGGTGTGTGTCTTCTTACACTTGCCATTTTGGACTCGCTGAGAGAGGTCTGATTACAAGAATTATTAATTATTACCCCAGATTTCTATAGAGAGTACCTTTTGTCTTTCCCAGAAAACCTGTACCATGAGACTAAATATCCTTCTTGGGTTTTTACTGTAATCAAGTCACATTTTCCCCCTGATTTTAAGGAGCTTAAATATCTTGAGATGGAACATAAACTAAACTCCCTCCCACTTTAATTTTTTTTCTAGATAATTTTTCCACCCTTTGAGCCACAGGGGTTTCTTCTGGCTCCTCCTGTTTTTCTTACACTGGATAAATTGTTGCTGCTTAGTTATGGACCGTTTCCTGAAAATTTATCTTCTGACTTCTAACCGAATTTCAATTTAGAAGCAAGGGCTTTTTCCTCTCCTCCCAATATATGATGTGTCTAGCTCTAGTATTATTGGCATGATTATGTTTCCTTTGTTGTTTTAACCTCATCTTTATAAAAACGGCTCACATGATGCTTTTACGCCAAGATTGG
The DNA here is from genome assembly GCA_004026585.1 of Noctilio leporinus. Taxonomy (NCBI): domain Eukaryota; kingdom Metazoa; phylum Chordata; class Mammalia; order Chiroptera; family Noctilionidae; genus Noctilio; species Noctilio leporinus. Next base: position 73,536 of record PVIW01002839.1, read on the forward strand.
AGAATTCCAGCATTTATAGATCCAAAAACAACATGCTCCCCTACAGAGATTCACCACACTGTCAAGGGGCATGCCATACAGGTGGCCAGAAATGGCCAGAACAAAACTATATAGAAGTCAAAAAATTTTTTTGAATAGTGAGCTTTGTAAGACTTGCAAGACTAAATAAATAGCCTTACCCGTCCCCCTAATTTAAGTAGAACCTTATTTTAGAAAATGAGTACCATCCAAAAAGTGGAAGGTGCCATGCCACCCTGTAGATAGCTACCCATTTATTCTAAGACCTTCCTTAAAGCAGCTACGCCACCTTCATTTCTTCTGCTATAGCAGAAGCTCACAGCAGAAGAAAGCACCTAAAGATTTACATTATTTTTTTACTTAAAAAATGAATTGTAGCCTCAAGTTGTTGTGGCCCTAATAAATAAGTGCTCTTAAAACAATGCACAGAACAGGTAATTCAGTTTTATGGTTAGAGGCAAATGCAGGCAAATGACAAAAAATAAACAGTGATTAGCATTAAGCCCTCTCATGTCTACATAAGATTTGAATATTTCTTAAACAGATTGTTTACTCCTGCAAGGATGGTACAACATTCGTAAATCAATAAATGTAATACACCACATCAACAAATTGAAAGATAAAAACCATATGATCATATCAATAGATGCTAAAAAAGCATTTGATAAAGTGCAGCAGCCATTTATGATAAAAACCCTCAGCAAAATGGGAATAGAGGGAGCATACCTCAACATCATAAAGGCCATCTATGAGAAATCTAAAGCCAACATCATACTTAATAGACAAAAACTGAAAGCTTTCCCCCTAAGATTAGGAACGAGACAAGGCTGTCCACTTTCTCCACTTCTATTCAACATTGTCTTGGAAGTTCTAGCTATAGCCATCAGAGAAGAAAAAGGAATCAAAGGTATCCAAATTGGAAAGGAGGAAGTCAAACTGTCATTAGTTGCAGATGATATGATAGTGTACATACAAAACCCGATTGGATCCACCAAAAACTTACTCAACCTAATAAGCAAATTTAGCAAAATAGCTGGGTATAAAGTCAATATCCAGAAATCAAAAGCATTTTTATATACCAATAATGAAACAACAGAAATAGAAGCGAAAAAACAAATCCCATTTACCTTAGCAACAAGAAAAATAAAGTACCTAGGAATCAACTTAACCAAGGAGGTGAAAGACCTGTACTCAGAAAATTACAGAACATTAAAGAAAGAAATCAAGGAAGACACAAATAAATGGAAGCATATACCATGTTCGTGGATGGGAAGAATTAACATCATTAAAATGTCCATACTACCCAAAGCAATCTATATATTCAATGCAATCCCAATTAAAATACCAATGACAGACTTCACAGAAATAGAAAAAATACTTCAAAAATTCATATGGAGCCAAAAACGCCCACGAATAGCCACCACAATCTTGAGAAAGAAGAACAAGGTAGGAGGAATCACAATACCAGACTTCAAACAATATTACAAGGCTACTGTCATCAAAACAGCATGGTACTGGCATAAGAATAGACATATAGATCAATGGAACAGAATAGAGAGCCCAGAAATTAACCCAGGACTCTATGGTCAACTCATATTTGACAAAGGGGGAAGGAACATCCAATGGAGGAAAAACAGTCTCTTCAACAAATGGTGTTCAGAGAACTGGACAGCAACATGCAAAAAGATAAAACTAGACCACCAACTTACACCATACACCACAATAAACTCAAGATGGATAAAGGATTTAAACATAAGCAGTGCCACCATAAAGGTCCTGGAGAAAAATATAGGCAGCAAACTTTTGGATATCCTACACAAAAATATGTTTACTGATACCTCACCAAGGGCAAAGGAAATCAAAGAACGAATCAACAAATGGGACTATATCAAATTGAAAAGTTTCTGTGCAGCTAAAGAAAATATCAGCAAAATTCAAAGGGAACCAACTGTATGGGAAAACATAACTGCCAATGATACCTCAGACAAGGGTCTGATCTCCAAAATATATAAAGAACTAATGTGACTCAACACCAGGGAGACAGACAGCCCAATTAAAAATTGGGCAAAGGACCTGAACAGACAACTCACAGAGGAAGATACACAAAGGGCCCAGAGGCATATGAAAGAATGCTCAACATCACTAGTCATCAGAGAGATGCAAATTAAAACTACAATAAGATACCACCTCACACCTGTCAGAATGGCAATCATCAGCAAATCAACTAACAACAAGTGTTGGCGAGGATGCGGGGCAAAGGGAACCCTCATACACTGTTGGTGGGAATGTAGGCTGGTGCAACCACTGTGGAAAACAGTATGGGGTTCCCTTAAAAAACTAAAAATGGAACTGCCTTTTGATCCAGCAATTCCACTACTTGGACTATACCCAAAGAATCCTGAAACACCAATTCATAAGAACCTATGTACACCTATGTTCATAGCAGCACTATTTACAATAGCCAAGTGCTGGAAACAGCCTAAGTGCCCATCAGTGGATGATTGGATCAAAAAACTTTGGTAGATTTACACAATGGAATTCTATATAGCAGAAAGAAAGAAGGAACTTGTACCCTTTGCAACAACATGGATAGAACTGGAGGGTATTATGCTTAGTGAAATAAGCCAGTCAGTGAAGGACAAATATCATATGATCTCACCCATTATGGGACAATAATGAGCAAAGCTAACAACAAGCAAAACAGAACCAAATATATGAATACAGTGAATAGGCCTTCAGTGGTCAGGGGGAAAGGGGATTGGGGGAGGAGGGAGGCAGAGGCAAGAAAGGGGAGCAGCTTAGACAAGAACCTAGTATGGGGAACCATGGACATGGACAACAGGTGGGATTGACTTTGGGGGGAATGGGTGGGTGGGGAGGGGGACGGAGGGGAGCAAAAAGGGGATGGATGTAAAACAACAACAATAAAATTAAAAAATTAAAAAAAAAAGAGATTAAAAAAAACAAAAAAAAAAAGCACATAAACTATTACAGAAAAGAAAAAAAGATTGTTTACTCCTATTAGTTCAAGGTAAGTCCATTAATTTATTTATGTATATTCTTATTATTTTTTGTTTTTCTATATTTTTAGCTTAACCCGAAGAAAACAGAAATGTAAATAAGTAAGTAACAAAATAATCTAGAAGTGAAATAGCCTACAGTGTTGTATTTTTAAGTAGGCATCTATGAATCCGTATCTGCCAACATCTTGCTTGTTTGAGTGGATCCCAGAAAAGTTCCCACCTAACAGCAGATGAGCTGAAATGCTTTAGATTACTTTCTCTCATGGACTTCCTCTGAGTGAACCCAGCTTTAATTTACTTGTTTTGGAGTGACATCCACAAAGGCACTGAGAACTACAAACTAACAGAAAGCTAGAAAGAAGCAGTGCTCTTTGATGCCAGTGACAGTTCCTTTTGTGGTAGACAGAGTCAAAATGGATTAATGTTGAAGCCAGGCTCTTTCACCTGTGCTTTCGCCTGAGGATCGACGGAGCAGGGAATGTGGCTTGTCTTGAGACCTGTTGACTTCCCTTCCACCTTTGAATTGATTCTACTTTCTGCTGTGGACAGCGTGTCCGTTGAGGTCAGTGATTTTGCCCCTCGCTGATGCCCTGGAAGGGGGTTTCCTGTGTGGTGAAGGGAAGAAAGGGAGAAAGGGGGCAGGATGGGGGATAGGGAAGATAATATTTTTTTTAAATGCCCACTTTTTAATTAGTATTTTCAAGGCCATAAGAACTTTCTCATGTTAACAAGTAAACCCTGCCTGTGTCATTCAATAGTGTGCATTGTATGCTCATACCTGTGAGGTTCAGCGATGGGCAATAAACACAGGGCTCTTTGCTTCCCTAAGTTCTTCTTGTTATTCTCCCTGGCCATGGCCTCATCAAAGCACTTAGGAAGGGTGAGGCTGTGATCTTCAAGGAGGGTGCAAACCTTGTTATTCATTGAATCAGGACTTGAGCCACAAGCTCTCTCATGACTTAATCTTTTATGGAAGAAGTTTTTCCCTGGTAACATCACCAGAATTTCTTTATGAAGTCCATCTTTCCTGGTATGTTGAATGGAACATCTTTAGCTGCAGGGGAAGACACTACCATCCCATTTGACATAGTGTCTGGCTCAGTGTTGGTTTATATGTTTTTGACAAGGGAACGTCAAGGCTTTGTGTGATAGGCCATACCAGTCTCTATCTCTGGTTATGAATGAAGGATCAAAGAGACCTATCTGCATGCTGTTGACACTCATATTTTGACCCAAAGAACACCAGCAAGAACGTAAAGCAGAAAGGGTCGAAGGCAGAGCAAAGAGATGGAAAGGAAGAATCTTTTGGTTACTACCTAGAGCTCATTCTCCACCTCTATATATTTCAGTTGTGTGAATGTAAATTCCTTTTACTATTTAAGCCAGTTTGAATTGGATTCTTTTAAGCTCACTACTCAAGTGAACCCCATTGATCCACAAGTACTTTATTAAATTAAAAATATTTGCTGACTACATTCTAATTGGGCAGTGGGATTTAAAGAAGGAAAACATCCACTATGGTAAATCATCTTAAATAGTGAAAGTTTGACACTAGCAATAATAATAAGCAGGTAAGGCCATTTAAGTCCTGTGTTGAATCAGCCAGACTTCTCCCTTCCTCTGAACTAAAGAACAATAGTCTATAACATGGCTGTTTGTTGTCACTTACAGTACATAGATCATTCAAGCAAATTACCAGAATAAAGAAAACTCCCCTGGCATAATTTGGGGAGGCCAATATGAAAATAATAGGTTATTCAGGAAGGCACAGGACACCGATGTGAACATCCTAGTAATTCTAATAGCATTTGGAGCTGCTAGGAAGAGAGTAAACCTTTTTAATTTCATATAGCTGGTCCTGAAGCCTCTTTACCCCATTGATTTTTCTTTTCCCTTCTGAATAGGAAAGCAGAGTTCGCTCTCTCATATTGAGCCTGTCAGTAATGGGCCCTGCCAGGCGTGGAGAAGATAAAAGCCACCACCTGCCTTGCCTCTCCTCCCCATCCCATTTCCCAGTCTCCAGTTGTCTGCACAGCTGCTGCAGCCGGTCATTGTTTCACCCCAGAGCTGCCTTGGGAGGTCAGCCATCCTAGCCTCACCACCACAATTGCAGTTTGAATGATGCTTCTGGGTGGGTTTTCTCTGCATCTGGCCATGGCCTCTTGCAAGGCTGCTGCCTGTGAATCCCGGCAGACAGGGCTTTCATGTCTGTCATGTCCTTGGGCCCAGGAAGAGCACACACAGCATCCCAGAGAAGAAGAGGGTTTGAGCAAAGATAGAAAAAAGAAAAGTATTCATAGTAACATTTGAGATGCATGAATTGCTTCTTCAGCTTCCCAGTGTCCATTCAGCTTACTTTCACAGTAGAGCCCTCTTTTCTGCTGGGAATGGGTCATTCAGGCCTGGGCAATGAAAGCCTTGCATTCCTACCTGGAAACTGTGATTGGGTCAGCAATAGGAACATGATTTAATGCAGGTTAACTGGAGGTCCTGAGATTCATCCCACAGACCTAGTTTGAAAAGCGGGTGAGTTGGAATCTCTTACTTAAGTTTCTAATCCCAGAGTATATGGAGGCTTGAAGCTATATCTCTGTCAGTATATCAGGGCTGCAAGAAAAGCACCCAACAAATTGTTCCAAAACTGAATCAACTGAAACAATACACATTTATTTTAAATCATGGGCTAGTGGGTTGGCTCTGAGTTTGCTGGGCTAAGTTTGACTGAAGTTCAGACTCTGGACTACAGGTTAGGTTCCACTCTGCTCATGGTATGTCCCATTGTCCTTGGACCAGCAGCTGTGCATGATAGTCTGGGTGAATGATGGATGCTCACAAGGCAAGCCTAGTTGTTGTCTTGTACAGTGACATGTCCAGACCAAGTCTCTTGGCTAACCCCAAAATCAAGTGAGCAGAAAGTACACTCCAAACACCACTAAATTATGACAAAAGCACAGCTCTATTATTATATTAGGAGAAGTAAAATAACAGAGAGTACATTTATCTAGTCTACCAAACTGTTTTACCAGCATGTGGGGTCTGACAAAAGTCAAATACACAGTACGAGGCAAGACCTGAAGGATGAAGAGAAATGGAGGCCTAATAACATGGCTTGAGCTCTGAGTCCAGCTGTATCTGAATAGCCTTTATTCCTGGCCATTACTCGTATGATTCGTTTTAATTGAAGCCAATATGGGTTGGTTCTCTGTCATAAAGATTCAGAGAGAGGACTAATTGGAAGACTGAAAAGGCAGTTTGGGGCCAATGTATCTTTGCTTGTTGGGTGTGGTGGATGCTGTGATGAGCGACTCAGGTACTCTTTTAGAAATAAAAGGATCATTCCCCCAGCTGCTGGGGGCAAGACTGACAGTTTGCAGCTGTCAGCCCCTTTGGGTGTTGCCTCAGCTAGGGAAAGCCTTCTTGCTCAAAGCTCTGCCACCTTTCTGTGGTAGCCCACATCTAACAACTGATTGAAGTAGGGTATAAAGGGCTGATTTTTTTTACATCTCAACCGGGGACATCTCTGAAAGGTCAACCCATCTTCAGAGCTCCTGAGACATCCCTTGAGACTACACTGCAGCTTTATCTGCCCAGTTCCGCTTTTGTTCTTTCTCTTCTATAGATGATGGACCCAAGCGTGTGCCCTAACAAAGCTCCCACATGCCAATCTGCTTTCAGGAGGGCCCAATTTACAGCACCAAACTAAATAGTTTGTATTTTCTCCTAGATGTGCAACTGAGGGATTGCAATGAAGAATCATCACTTTGACCAGAGGGATGGTAATAATCTGCAGCACGATTTAAGAATCTGATGCAAATCATACATCCCTTCTGACTCTGGCTTAGATTCCAAGAATAGTTTGGATTTTAAGCTTTTGCTTTTGAGACACACAGCGTTCAGTGTATAGTCTGATTATTCAACAAATAAACCAGTTTTTGATTATATGCAGGGCACAACCTGAATGTCATCATTTTCTTGTGAACATTAAATGATTTTAAATGGTGCTTGGCATTAACACTATTATCTAGTCTTTGTTTTCCTCCTGGCTGTCTGATATGAGGCATCTTTTATAGACTGTACATGGTTGTTACCTTTATAACATCATAACTCTCAGCAAGTTTAAGATTAAAATATTATCATAAGTGGCATTTTCCATTTCTTTTCAAATACAGAGAACTTTAAGAATTCTCAGGAAATCAAAATATTGCCTTTAAAACCTTGCTTTTATAAGAATGAGAAGGAAATTGCTGCATACTATATGTTGGAGATGCTTTTAAGAACTTGAAGTCTGACTAAATGATCATCAGGGATCAAAGTTATGAACAGATTGGAAGGATGCTCTTAAAATTATGGCAGTGGACTTGTATTATAGTGGCTTGCATGCTTCCTTCTTACTGCCTCACCAAAATAATAATAAAGTCTGAACAGGCAATCTGCCAGTTAAATAATTGTGTAAGGATGTAAATATATGTGCAAAATTTATACATGTATACATATCACTCATGTTTATGTAAATCAATACTATCTCAGTACCTTTTATATAATTTGTTACAGATTTACCAACTCAAAGGTCTAATTTTATTATAATATAATTTCATGACAAAAATATTAAGTTTATGTTGTCTAAATGTCTAAGAATTTTTATGCTCTATTGTAATAATTTTTGTATAAGTTTTTGTCACTTTATGAGAAAGACCCATTCCAATTTATTTTTAAGTTCTAGTATATAGTACCAAATGGCATGTGGAGGTGGCCCTTGGATCTTTTTTTGTACCAGAAAGCCTTGTGTAGTTTAAAGCTTTAAAAATTTCAGAAATACTAATTCTATAAACATAGATATATGAATGCATTATTATGCAAACTTCTTTTATATTAATTTTTATTTTATATTAGTTTAAATTTTTTGTATGTTTTTATTATTTTTATTTGTTTTAATCAACATTTGGCTTCTTAAAAGGGACTTAACCCAAAATTTTAAATTCTGAGCCACACAACTATATAAAAGTTAAATAAATGTATCTAATTGAACTTTCAAATTTTATGAGATTGTACCTTATAGTTCTGAAGTTATTGATGCTTATAAAATAGACTTCTTGATGTTCTGAAAGTCTGGCTTGGGACATCATAAAAAACATAATTATTTTTTTATGTTTTTTATTTTCAATTTCATTTTTGATAGAGCACATATTAACCATTTTCCCAATAATAAAAAGTATGTAAAATGTGATTTTCCTTGCCAGTTTACATTCCAATTATGAAAATCAATATATTTAATAACAAATTTAGTCCTCCATATGAGAAGAAATTAGATGGGATAAGATTGTCAAAGAGGACATGACACAATTGTTGAAACCTAAGTGTCCTCAAATTTATAAAACAAAGGTCTAGGAACTGATGTTCATAAAACAAGTCAGCCCTTGTTGAACCAGTTTTGTTCTATTACTAAACTTTTATTATAAGTATCACAGGAAGTAAAATAAAAATGCTTATAGGAGGAAGGTATGTGCATTAGCAACAAGATGGTTATTTGACCATATAACTCCCTTCTCTTGAGTGTCCTTAAATAGGCTGATATTGGGTTGAAGGGTGCCAAAATCATAAACCAGACACAAAGGGGTCTAAGCACACAGTTTGAAAAAATGGAAGCTCCTTGGGACCATATTCTATTTGGCAGAACACAAACCCTAACTTTCCATTTTCATTTTTCCACTGTAAGTACACTGCATTCTCTGCTTCATCCAAGGTGTAGATCTTTCTGGAGAAACCTCAGAGATAATGTCTTTTCTTTATGTCTGTAAGAATTAAAGGTCACAGATTCTTATTCTTGGAGAACAAGGTTAGTTCACTTCTTAGATCTTAATAAAAATCTTTCTATATTAAATGCATCCTGAGGACATACAGAGTATTGTAGCAGTCAAGCAATCATAAAAATAAAAAAAATAAAAAAAAATTGAAAATAAAATCACATGTTATTAGGAGTCCTGAAGATTAGAACTCTGATGCTGAATTGAACTCCTCTGCTAACTGTTGTCAGAATGAGAATACATTTTATTTCCGTGTTCATGGGGTATTCATTTTCTGGGCTCTACTCTGCTAGGATATTTCTCCCAAGCTAGTTGTCTTGTCTTAGTCTTAGTGTTGTGATTGTAAATGGGATTAAAGAGGTCCACAAAATTAACCTAGTAACAGAACCCTTTAGAATTAGGGAGCAGGTAGAAGGAAAATATGGAGGGAGGCAGGGTTGGACAAAATCGCTTCTCAGTTCAGCGTTCCTTTCAGAGTTGTTTCTCTCTCACTGCAAGTTCCCTGGGCTTCAGGCTGCTACTTCCTTTCATTCTCTGAGCTGGTACAATCCACCCCTTTCTGGACTGGCTCTTCTCCAAGTCAGGGGGCATCACAAGTCTATCTTTTCAATTCTTCTCATTCTGCCTCTGAATACACAACACACACACACACACACACACACACACACACTTATGGATGGAGAGAGGAAGGGGGGGAGTGAGGGGGTGAAGGAGGGAAGGAGAGAAGGAAGGAAGGAAGGAAGGGAGAGAGGAAAGTGAGAGGGAGGGAAGAAGGGAAGAAACATTTCATTCCTACCAGGACCTAAGGAGCTGCAAATACACAAATTTATGAGCTTCTATTACGTGTGATAAGAACATGGTATCACTTCACCTTTGGAACAATTCCTTTTGTAAAATTTTAAAAAACAAAAATTTAAAAACCATAAAATTCAAAGAGGATAAGCAATTTCCCATAGTCAAAAAGCTGACCTGAGGCAGCTCTGTCTGATGGCAGAACATTTTGCACTGTGGCGTTGCTGACCAACATGGGCAGCAAAGACGGTAACAAATAAACATAGATGGGGACTTTCATAGTTAACAAAGCTGGGCCAAGTTCAGATGGTAATAGTACCATCTCTAGATTCTCTCTTCTGGTCAGCAGACAGCTTTCCTTTTAAAAAGCATAGGGCTAGACTTCTTCAAACTGGTTTTATTGGTTAGGACTCCAGATCCTACTCGTTGTATATTCAAGAACATAAAAATATCCTAAGATGGGGGAAATGTATTAAAAGGAAAAAGATGATGTGGAGAGGAAGAAATAAGTTTTTAAAGATTTTATTTATATTTAGAGAGAGGGAAAAAGAAAGGGAGAGAAACATCCATTAGTTGTCTCTTGCAAGCTTCCAACCAGAGACCTGGCCCACAACCCAGGCATGTGCCCTGACTGGGAATTGAACAGGCTAGCTTTCAGTTTGTGGGGTGATGCCTAACCTACTGAGCTACACCGGTCAGGGAAAAAGCATTTTTTAAAAAAAATTTTGCATGTTCTAGAACAGAATCTGCAGACATTTCCTATAAACTACCAGAGAATAAATACTTTAGGCTTTGTGAACCAAGATCCTGGCTTGAAGATATTATACCTGTACTCGTAGGCAAGAGAGAAGATAAATTTTCACAAATTTTATTGATAAAATTCAAAATATAATAATAATTGAATATAAAAATTTTTAATGTTAATTACAACATAAGAAGAAAGGTGATTCTCTAATATGAATGATGGAATTATTTGGGGGTAACATTTTGTTTAATTGTAGTTCAAAGTTGCTGTTCCCTATATTCAAACTGATTGCAAATATTCATTGATCAAAACCATTTAAGAATGGTTCATGAGCCACAGAGTGAGATGGTAGTTGGAATTTGACCTGCAGGCTGTAGTTTGCTGACCCCTGCTCTAGAATCTCACATAGATATTGACATCTCATGAAAATTAAGAGAAATTCACTGCTGTGTTCTTTCAATTTCCGAGTCCTCACCTGAAAGGTCACCTTCAAGGAGGACTTTCAAATTTTCATCTGGAATATATCTAGGGCAAAGGAGTATAAATGGTTTGGATCTCTAAGAGGTAAGAGAGTTAGGAAGCTATGTATCAGTGACTACAATTGTAAAATTCTTTAAGATGTACCTGAAAAATAATGTGAATTTTGAAAATTTCTTCATATTATGATCATATTTGTTTCATGCCTCCCATGGCTAAAGAAAGCTGAAATCAAAAGAAAACTCACCATTTTTATTCTGTGTTCTTATATGGGAATAACCTAGCTTGGGAAGTCCAGAAATTAGGGTATTGACTCATTCTGCATAGAGTTTCTCTATTAGTCAAGGTAATCATTTGTTATTAGAGAATTGCAAATTAAAAAACAGTAAGATATTTAATATGCCGATTAAAATAGTTAAAATCCAAAACACTGACAATACCAAAAGCTGGAAATGATGTGAAACAAAATAAACTGATTCATTGCTGGTAGGAATGCAAAATTGTACAGCCACTTTGGAAGATAATGTGTCAGTTTCTTACAAATCTAAGTATTGTATTATCATAATGTAGCAATCACACTTCTAGGTATTTATACAAATGAGTTAAAAGCTCATGTTTATATAGAAGCCTGCCCACAAATGTTTATTGGGGCTTTAATCATAATTACCAAAATTGGAAGCAGTGTTTTCCAATAGGTGAATATATAAGCATACTAAAGTACATGCATACAATGGAATCTTATTCAGCAATAAGAAGAAATGAGCTATCACATCACGAAAAGGTGTGGATAAATCTTAACCTTAAATACATATTGTTAAGTGAAATCTATTCTGAAAAATACTATATACTGTATGATTCCATCTATATGACATTCTAGAAAAGGAAAAATATGGAAAGGGTAATTTACATCAAAGGCTGTATTGTCAGTGATTGGACAAGGAAGGGCTAGATAGTGAAGCACAGGACTTTTTCACAGAGCAAAATATCCTATATGATGCTCTTCAGTGTGGATATATATATATTTGGCAAAACTCATAGAATTGTATACCACACAAAGAGTGTACCCTAATGTAAACTATAGATTTTAGTTAATATAAATATATCAATATTTCTTCATTTTAACAAGCATCCCATACCAATCCAAGATGTTAATGATATAAGAAACTAGGACAGGGAACAGGGTAGAAAGAAGGAGAATGGGTACTCTGTGCTGCTCAATTTTTCTGTAAGCCAAAACTGCTCTAAAAATAAAGTCTATTAATTAAAGAAAAATACATATGTATAAAGGTCCATAAATTTGCTAATAGACAGGAAGCAAAGTTACAGGATAACTATTATATAATATCATCCATCTTAATGTATCCCAGTAGTGTCTTTGTGGTACCTATTTTATCTCTAAAGAATTGTCTTGAATATGGACAGCCTTAGCAATGATCAGACCATTATTAAGTACCAGGTACAGCAAAAGTAAGTTTATAGTTGTTCATGTGGAAAATGATATAATAATTAATAAATGATAATGCAAAATAAACTCCATTTCACCTACTCGCAACTGTAAATCGACTTTTGCCTCACCCTGTATGTGTTGCAGTATGCAACATTGGTTTTATCTCTGTGTTACACAAACATGAAAAACATTTTAGCTAATCATCCTATAATTGCAAGGTTCCTATTGTTATCAAACAGCAAGAACACCCAAAGAATAAACCTTCCACTCTCTGCCAGGCCAGCCCAATCCTAGGCTATACCCAGAGTTCCTTCCCATACAAAATACTATTATTGGGAAATCCAGGCATCCTCGAGGAAGGCGAGCCAGAGCCAGAGAAGCAGAGCCAGAGCAGAGTTTGAGAGACAGCCAACTCAGGAGCCAGGAAAGCTCGAGAGCACAGGAGTCAGCCCTCTTTCTATTTCTGCTGGCTCGGAAGCGTTCAGTTTCTCAGGCCAGTCCCTTCCTAGACTGCTTTCTGTTGCCTCAGCAAACTCCTCCTATGGCCCCTCCTACTTCTCCCCAGTGATCTTAATCAGGTCTCTCTGTACTACTGTAGTATGTAGTACATCCATGTTAAACATAAATTTACAGTCTGAAGAATTTAGGATCTAACAGTAGAAAATCTCCATTTCCCAGCTTTCTATTATTTTTCCAATTTTATTTTATTTTTCTTTTTGTGTGGTATGCTATTATCTTGTACTATTAAAGTTGAACAGGCTTTATTTTATGAAATTTTACTTTGGACCGACTATTTGAAGCAGAATATTCTAGACACTTTATAGATATGTCTTAAATTATTTTTAAATTTAATTTTATTGTTGTTGTATTGCATCTATCCCCTTTTTACTCCCCTCTGTCCCCTTCCCCACCCACCCACTTCGCCGCAAAGTCAATCCCACTTGTTGTCCATGTCCATGGTTCTTCTATGTTAGTTCCTTGACTAAACTTCTCCCCTTCTTTGCCTCCTCCTCCCCCTCCTCCCTCCTCTTTCTCCCCTCCCATCTGCCCGATGAAGGTCTATTCATTGTATCCACATATTTGGTTTGGTTTTGCTTATTTGTTTGTTTTTTTCATTATTGTCCTGCAATGGGTGAGATCATATGGTATTTGTTTTTCACTGACTGGCTTATTTCACTAAGCATAATACTTTCCAGTTCCATCCATGTTGTTGTAAAGGATAGGAGTTCCTTCTTTCTTTCTACTGTGTAGTATTCCATTGTGTAAATGTACCAAAGTTTTTTGATCCAATCATCCACTGATGGGCACTTAGGCTGTTTTCAGCACTTGGCGATTGTAAGTAGCGCTGCTATGAACATAGGGGTACATAGGTTCTTATAAATTGATGTTTCAGGGTTCTTTGGGTATAGTGCTAGTAGTGGAATTGCTGGATCAAAAGGCAGTTCCATTTTCAGTTTTTGAAGGAAACTCCATACTGTTTTCCGTAGTGTATGCTTTAACTTTTTATATTCACATGACAATTTCATTTATACTTAATCTCTTAATCAGACTTTCAATATAATTCCATAAACACTGGTGATGTCTTCTCAAACCAATAAGTCAACTTGGTTCTCCAAGATGATAAGAAAACAGCAATTAACTGGTCACTTTTATAAGGATCTGGAAAGATGTGGACTGAATACATGCTCAGGTCTGGCTTCTGTGCCCTCATGCAGTCAGCACTAAGAGACTATCATTTGCTGAACATGACATAGAATGTTAAGAAGCTTTCTCTAAAAGAAAAGTTTTTGGATAGAAATCCCAAGGGATCCTTTGTACTAGTGTAATTGAAAATATAAGTAGATCAAATACTTATGAGGTTTAAATGGGCAGTTACATTCCTGGGAAGCTGGGGGAGACTTATTCAGGATCGTCATTCACGGATCCCCCTATTAAGGAAGGTTGAGGCCTGTAACGCAACCTCCTAGCTCATGATGTCCCAGAGAGGGCATCTCTTCTTATTACATAAAATCAGTGCATTCCTACCAGTGGTGAATGAGAGCTCCTTTTTCTCCACAGCCTCTTCAACACTTGTTATTACTTATCTTATTGATAATAGCCATTCTAATAGGTGTGAGGTGCTATTTCATTATAGTTTTGATTTTCATTTCCTTAATAGCTAGTGCAGTTGAGCATCTTTTGATATATCTGTTGGCTATTTGTATGTCTTCTTGGAAAAAGTGTCTGTTCAGGTTCTCTACCCATTTTTGAATTGGATTGTTTGTTCGGTGTTGAGTTATGTAAGTTCTTTATATGTTTTGGATATTAATCCCTTGTCAGAGTTACTGTTTGCAAATATTATCTCCTATTTGGTTGGTTTTCTTTTTGTTTTGTTGGTGGTTTGTGGTACATATATACTATGAAATACTACTCAAACATAAGAAAAGATGAAATACTGCCATTTACAAAAACATGGATGGACCTTGAGATTATTATGCTAAATGAAATAAGTCTGACAGCAAAAGCTAATAAGCACATAATTTCATTCATATGTGGGGTATAAAACTGAAGCTCATAGACACAGACAGACAATAGTATGGTGGTTACCAGTGGGAAGAGGGTGGGGGCAGTAAAGGGTAAAGGAGCCAAGTATATGGTGATAGAAGATTATTTGACTTTGGGTGGCAGGCACACAATGCAATATATAGGTCATATATCATAGAAATCCACACTTAAAACCTGTATAATCTTACAAACCAGTGTCATCACAATAAATTTAATTTTAAAATGTCATTGCAGGACAGATTAGCAGCACCCCTTATTCATCCCCTCAAGGAGTATCTGAGTGATTGCATCTCACAGTTTCTATTGGAGCACCCAGACTAAACTTCCTGACCCATGGTTTCTTCACTGATCCAGTGGGGAT
Organism: Noctilio leporinus; assembly: GCA_004026585.1. Taxonomy (NCBI): domain Eukaryota; kingdom Metazoa; phylum Chordata; class Mammalia; order Chiroptera; family Noctilionidae; genus Noctilio; species Noctilio leporinus. Next base: position 88,744 of record PVIW01002839.1, read on the forward strand.
GATTGTACTATCATCTTTGAGAACTACTGTGAGAATGAACTGATTTAATACATGAATGTTCAGTAAATATAACTCATTACCATTGGGGCATTCTAGGTTTGTCACTAAAATGACAACAACATGTCAGCTGCATTGTATGGTGCCTGGCACCTCATAGGTTCTTAATGGTGGGGGCTTTTATTTCTATTTCTAGTAAAATTTAATTAAATTTACCTCTCGCACTCTACTTTGTTACAGTCCAAATAACTACATTTAATACCAGAAGAGACTGACTTAGTGAAGGTCCACCATATTCTGGACATTTAAAATGTATTATTATTCATGACTAAATCCTAAAACTTTCTCTTTGAGGCTATTATATTAAACCCAAAATTTAGACAAATGAGAGGTTTTAAAACTATAAATCTTAACACAAAAGAAGAGGAGGAAGAAGTGGAAGAAGGGAAAAGTAAGAAGAAGAACTGGAAAGGGTAGAAGAAGAGGAAATCATAATGTATTCTTAGAGCCACCTGTAAAACTAAATTAACCTGGTTAATTTGAATGTATGCCTAACTTATGAATGATTTGTAGGATTGTCAAGCAGTGTAAACACATGTAATAAACATCATAATGGAAAACAGTTGTTAAAACATATGGACTTTTTTAGATAGTCTGCATTGCATTTCATATTTATATTAGACTTTTAAACAAATTTTTAATGTTCAAAAACTCAGATTGTTCTCTAAACAAGGTGATACAAGTTAACTTCATGATTCTATATCTAATCTGTGTTTCCATATATATGGCTGACACCAAAAATGTTTTCTACTACTTGACATGAGAATGGGAACAGAATATTAAGCCATTTTTAACATATTTAGCACTGTAGGTACTTTGTTGAAAAACCATATCCACTGATCAAGAGATTGCTTTCCCTCAAGGAAATGAGCCCCTGGCTAAGGTACCAATACTCTTTGTAAATGGGATTTGCAGGGAGTTCATATTTCTCCCATGAGGCCAGAATCTGGGTTGCAATTACTTTTCTTCATCAAGAAGACTTCTCACCATCAGCTACATGAAAACAGTCATCCGAATGAATGAGAACACAATATTCTGAATTTTCAAGCATGTCAGTTCTCTAATGTTGAGTTTTTCTGTTTACACATCTGGAGCTTTCAAGATCAATATGACTTCTTAAAGTAACAAGCATTTTTTTTTTACAGTGGGAATATTTTATTAATGAAACATTTTCCGTATTATTCCCTGTTGGAGGATTTGAGAATTAAGTTTTACAATTTTTATTAAAGAGCAATTTAAAAATTTTGTTTATAGGAGAGTGAAAGATATATACAAACTTAATGGGATGGCTATTATTATCCTTAGTTAACTGATAAGAATATTAATACTAAGAGGCTTTTATATGTAATATGAATGTGTGTGTGGATATGTGTATGCAAGTACATATATGCATGTGTGTGTTTGTATATGTATGTAATTTGCATTAGGTAAATGACTGATTTTATTTACATTATAATGTTAAAACTTGTGTTCTCCAGATGGTTCTCTTCAGGTATGTTCATTTCAAGTGTTAAACCCATAGGTGTATATCATGTGTTTCTGGAATTACATTAAGAAGACAACTTTTACAAGTCTTTTTGTCAGTGGAAATTAATTTAAGATATTAACTAGGCTGCTTTTCTACATTGCACGTTTGGTTAAATTAGCAAAAGTTACCCTGTCATTAGTCATTCTGGTAGCCTGGTTTGGCAAGAAGAAATCACTTTTGTGCAAATTAACTAACAGAAAGTGTCCATTCCTTGGAGCTGAAATGTGGTAGTCCAACACTGAACACAGTCAGTACAGTGTTCATACCTACATGGAGGCTCACAGGTGACAGCTGTGTGGGTGTGCCTTTGTGTGCACTCATGTGTGTGGGTGCGTATGTGTGTATGCGTGTGTCTAAGAGAGAAAGAGATTGGCTGGTTGGGTGTTAAAGGCAGAAAGAATGGGCAGTTTCAAAGCTTTTACACCCATATCTCATTAGGGCCAGCCAGTTAACATAGATGAGTGGCTGGATGAAACACCACTTATGCACTTCTTTAAATCTTCTTGGCTTCAACAGTTATTTCTGCCATTGAAGTAGAGACCAGTGTGCCTGGGCTTTGACCAGCTTCACCAGGCACAACCTGAGGGGCTTGTATCCTACATCTCACTTTGTACCCTCTAATTCATAATTAGGTCACCCAGAAATCACTCAGCACTCATGCATGCACAAACCAGGTTGGAATGAGTGAATAATTGGTAGAATTAATGGCTTTGGGGAGACCCTGATCTGTGGGGTCAGGATTTGTTGAATAAATTCCCCCTCCTTCCATTTCCTGGGTGCACAGTTCTGAAACACATTTCAGACTTTTTAGAAGCTTTGAGGAAGTGAGCACTAGTCACGGTTTGCAGTGGCTGACTGTAGAATACATTCCGGAACTAGCTTTCCCTCCTCCCATTTCACTGTACATTACTTCCCAAATGAGCAACTGTAGGTGTGCCTTTGACACTAACTTTTCTTTTAAAGTGATGCAGGTTAAGTCAGTGTAGTCGATAGGTGCTGGCAGCTTGGTGCCGTACATGCCAAATGGTGCCAGATTTGTGATTTTTTGAAACAAGTAATAAATCCATAATTTTGTATAATCTGATTTTCAATGTTGGTGAATTTTAAAAGCACTTAGCTAGACAAATAAAACACATGCAAACCAGATTTTGTGTCCTGGGTATTAATTTGTGATCTCTGGGCTATTTGAATGAAAAAAGCATCATCTGAGAAATGACCGTTTCCTGGAATGAAAGGTGTGGATCCCTCCCTGGCATTAGCTAGGCTGTAAGCACCACTAAGGCATAGTCAATGACTGTTTTCCAGTACCACCCTCAGTGCCTGGTGCAGGGCTTGGCACATAGGCTCTTAATAAACAGTACAGGGAACCAATATTATCTGTATCAGGCTGAAATGGTGTCCACCTCTTTGCTTCAGAAGAAGCAGCTATGGTGGCTTCAATAGTTCCTTGACCACCCTAAAGTATGGGTCAAAAGGATACAAAGTAAATGTATTTTAATGTATAGTAGCATTATTTACAACATCCAAGTACTAGAAACAGCCTAAGTGCCCACCAGTAAATGAATGCATTACAAAACTGGTACATTTACACAATGGAATACTACATAGCAGAAAGAAGGAAGGAACTCCTACCCTTCTTGACAGCATGGATGGTATTGGAGAGTATTATGTTAAGTGAAGTAAGCCAGGCAGCAAAAGACAAATACCATATGATCTCACCTATAACAGGAACCTAATGAACAAAGCAAACAAATGAGCAAAATTTGAACCAGAGGCATGGAAACAAGGATAAGACTGACAGTGACTAGAGGGGAACGGGGAGGGTGAGAAGGGGGGAAGAGGAGGAAGGCTCTAGTCAAGGAACTTGTATAAATGACCCATGGATATGGACAACAGGGCAGGGAGTGACTTGTTGGAGTGGGGGGCAGGGGCAGGCCAGTGACGACCAATGGGAGAAAAGTTGGGACAACTGTAATAGAACAATACAAATAAATAAACATTAAGAGACCCCACCAGCCCTTAGTATCTCTTGACATACTAGCCGATAGCTCTACACTATCATGCCTAATATTCCATTTAACTCCATATAGCTGGATTCTCTCTTCCAAACAACTCTAAAGCAGGATTCTCAACCTCCACACTATGGACATTTTAGGTTGCATAATTCTTTAGTCTAGGGGACTGTACTGTGCATTGCGGGATGTTTAGTAGCATACCTGGCCTCTATCCTCTAGATGCAAGTAGCACTGCTCAATCAAACATGTGCCCAGATATTGCCAAACAATCCCCTGGAGGGGGAGGTCAAAAGCCACCCCCCTCTCAACCCACTGAGAGTCACTGCCTATAATGCATTGGTAGGGAACATAACAGAGAAAGTTGGAGCATGAGGACACATTTGGTAGTGAAAACATCTGTGATATGTTTGCATGCTTGAATATTTCTCTATTATAGTGAATTTTCTCACAGGAGATAAATAGGCAATGGTGAGGGGGCTGATCATGGGAGTAGGGGGTGGGTGAAGGGGAGGTGAAAGTGGAAGAAGTGGGATAACTATAATAGCATAAAAATTAAAAAAATAGATAAATATAATTTGTATTTATTTGTACCTCCAAAGTTTCACTGGGGCAAAAACTACAGTTTCCTCAAAAATTCTTTCCATGAGGGACTTAAATTGATACTCTAGAAAATAAAAATGTTTTTGGTCTTTTTCTTCTGAATACACAGTAGGATATTAAAGTTATTTGAACATTAGTGTTAAAAGTGACCATTGTTCAAGTTTAACTACATTCTTTAAGTAGACAAGATTGTATTCTTACTATTATTTAACCAAATTCTTTTTTTTAAAGGCTTTATTTATTATTTTTAGAGAGAGGAGAAGGGATAGAGGGAGAGAAACATCAATGTATGATTGCCTTTCACCTGCCTCCAGCTAAAGACCTGGCAAATTCTTTTTCTTTTCACCAGTTAGAAAAGGCCATGAATAGCATGTGTACCATTTCCTCAAAATGTAGGCATTTGTAACTATTCTCTCAATGTGGATGCCCACACCAGTTTAGTATTATGGTACTGGTTAGTTCAGTTTGGGACCTAAACAGAATTTTAATTGAGGATAATTTTGTTTGTTTGCAAATAATGAAATAATTTTTCCTGCTTTCACTTATTCAATGACCATGGTTAGCCTTATTGACATGCTCAACTCATATGACTCTGTTAATCAATAACTCATTTGCCTTCATTCTAATGTTCTTCTGAGTATTTTTTTGTGTACTTATTTTATTATTGTTACTTTAAATATATACCCAAGGAAGTCTGCCAGTGGCTACAGGAGCTTTGGAAGGGTTAGTGAAAGAAAAAGGTGGAATGCAGTTGCGTGAAGGCTGGTCAATACATAAAGTGTGCTAATACCAGTTCAGAGCCAAACTCATCAGGTTGCTTTAACATTGGATTTGGAGACAGGCTGGCCTATAGATAGGCTGGTATCTAATGGGAAAGCAAGCTCAGAGTGAAGTGCAGCCTGGAGAGTCAGTGAGAATGTTCTCCTGCAAGCTCATCTTTACATGATAATAGCAAAACTTAATTAAAAAATCACTGGTATTTTGTCTATTGTTTCCTCAGCAGAAAACTCAAATACAAGACTGTCTGATTCAAAATTGAGCACCTGGCAACCTTAATGATTTGGTTTGCACAGTGATTTATGCTGTTTGGCAGATTCAGAAATGTGGAGACAGTGGGGCTTGGGGTAGGGCGAGCCCAGAAATATTCAGGAGAAATAAACCTTTCTTTTCATTTTTATATCTTTAATTGGGTTAAAAAAATCTTTCACAGGAAAAGGAATATTTTCACCTAGTATTCTATTTTATTATAGGCTTGTCCATCTCTTTTCCTTATTGTCTTTCTACTTCTTGCCTTACATGCAAATTTTCCTGCCTTTAACTATCAATTTTTAGTCCCTGATCTTTGGGCCCCTGACCCTAGTGCTCTTGACTTGAGGCTCTGTCCTCATGCCAAAAGGAGCCACCGTGGCTCACTCAGTGGGGTGACATAAGAATGTTGGATCTGAGGCCAAGGGGCTTTGTTTGAATCACAGCTGTACCACTTCTCAGTTGTATAGAAAATAAATTTAGCTTCTTTTTGCTTTAATTTACTCAGACATAAAATGGGTATATTTATAATGCTATCTATATTATAGTTTTTGTTGTGAGCATAAATAGATTTACCTCTCATTCTTATGGGCTTTTTCCAGTGCAAGAGTACAAATGGATGCCTGATCATTTTATGTAAATATTTTCAAATGATAAATCATTCTATAGGCTTTTGAATGAATTGGGCTCTGTCCATCTACTTTGACAAATATAACTTCAAAATCTCAAAATCTGGTTTAAATTTAGAATTCTCAGGCTCATTAGCTTTGGAATAGGATAGCCCAGGGAGAACTGGCCCTCATTTCTCAGCCTACCTGTCTCTCTTCCCACACTCAGCTGCTCCCCACAGTACAAGGGCCTCACAGACTGTGTGTAGACCCCAGTGTACCCACCCATGCTACATCTCCATCTCCATCAGAAGGCGGGCAAGGGCCTTCCGAAACCAGAAGTGTACTCACTAAGGCATGAAGTGCTCTGGGTGGAAAGGGCTGTAGAAGATGACTGGGAAGTCCCTGGAAATAGATTCAAAGCTTTTTTTGACAAAGAACTATGGGAATGTGAGGGCCCAGAGTATGATATCCTGGGGCTGGACATGGGCAGGTTGAGTCAGCCTATAGGCAAATTGGGTCAGCTGACCGGGAACCAGGGAATCAGGTTGCTGGGATACAAGAGGTCTCTAAAAGACTAAAATCCATGTTAGCCTGAATTACGCAGCATGGCTCTCAGAGCTACCCCTATTTACTGGATAACTAATCAATTTTGGTCTTCTCTCCACCTGAAAGGACACATTTTAAAAGTATACCTTTGGTAGCTACTGTAAAAAAGTTTCATGATTCCTCAAAGAGTTAAATGCAGAATTACTTTATGATTGAGAAATTTCACTTGTAGGTATATACCCCAAAAGAATTAGAAACAGTGATTCTTTTTCACCCATGTTCATAGCAGCATTACTCACAATAGCCAAAAGGTAGAATGTCCATTGACAGATGAATGGACAAAGTGTGATGTATACATACAATTCAAAACATTCAGTTTTGAATCAGAATGAAATTCTGATACATGTTAAACATGGATGAACCTTGAAAATACTGTGCTGAATGAATATTTACACCAGGTAAATATTGTATGATGCCAGTTATATGAGGTAGCTTTATTTTTTTTAATTTATTATTTTTAGAGAGAGGAGTAGGGAGGGAGGTAGAGAGGGAGAGACATCAATGAATGGTTGCCTTTCACCTGCCTCCAGCTATGGACCTGGCTGGAGACCTGGCCTGCAACCTGGTTATATGCCCTGGCTGGGAATTGAACCAGTGACCTTTGGGTACACAGGCTGGTGCCTTACCCACTGTTATGTGAGGTACCTGGAATAGACAAATTTATAGTGGCAGAGAGTAGAATAGAGGCTGCCAGGGTCTGAGGGAAGGTGAAAATGGAGAATTATATTATAATTGGTACAGAACCTCACTTTGGGGTGACGGAAATGTTCTGGAAAGTGATCATAGTCCTGGTTGTACAATAATAGGAGTGTGCTTAATGTCACTAAAATGTATACTTAAAAATGGTTAAAATGGTACCTTTGATATTATGTATATATATTTGCTATGATAAAAGCATTATGTCTCCATACACAGAGTTTCTTAAAATGTTTTTCCTCACACCACTGGATCAGGAATGAAAAGTCACTCTGTTGCTACTGTCTTTCTCTTTGGCAAGCTTTCAGCTGATCTGCAGTTTCTCATTCTCTCCACTCCAGCTGGGTCAGGTAGCACGGGATGGAGAACAAGCATCCTTTCAAAGCATCTACTGTCCTGCCAACTCTTGCTCTTGCTCTTGCCTGATATATACTTGTTCCTGGTTGCTGCCTGTGACACGGTTGTTTGCTCATTCTCTTCATATGCTTGAGGTAACCCTGAGACAAGTTCTAGTATGTAAACTTAAATGAGGTATCTTCATGTATAATGGCGTGGTGGTGATTAGGGCTTCTGATGAAAAACTTGAGATAAGCAAAACACATCCACTGTAACTCCCTGACTTGTGAAATCTGTAGCTTGTGAATCATCATTCATCATTTTTGTCTTCTCAGTCACTAATGGAAATTAAAATAAACAAACCTGTGCACATTAAGAAGAGAAAAGGTCCTCTGCAGTGACAAGTTTCACACTAATTGTAATAGGAATAAAATATCCCCTGTGTTTTTAAACAGGTCATCCATTAAAGGTTCAAGAGACACAGGGGAGTATTGCAGTTTAAAGGTGGATAGGCTGTTGTTTAACTAACGTTTCATTAATGAATGAGAGTTCAAACGCCAAATGATAGTCTAACAACATCATTGTACATTTGTGAAGATTAAACAAGACTCAGGTTTCTCTCGTTTGGAGGTTTGCAAACTAAATCTGGCACAAAATGTACAGGAAGATAAACTCAAGAGGCACACAGCCTGTCACAGTGATTGATGGGGCTGGTTTTCACCCAACAGTGTTTGAAAATGTAGATATCCATAAATAAACGATGCTGTGTGAACCTTGCCAGCCTAGGAAGTTAAGAAGATGCTATTACATTTTGCAGAAGCAATATAAAGCTCTACTACCAAATTTGATGGTTGTAATTCTATACACTTTCCGTAACATCTCACAATGTACATATATATGCTCTATAAGAATGATATCATCTGCAGTAATGAGGTTTCTGAGGTGTTGCAAGGTGAGGCGAATGATTCTCAGTGCTGTGAGTCTGGAGGTACAGACTGCAAAATCAGCAGTTATCACTTTCAGGAACACTTGAGGAATCCACCCCCACCACAAATGTGTCCGCACACCCACCAGCATATAATTAATGAAAACAGGATTATATTCTACATGACATTTTATAACCTCCTAATTTTATTGAACAGAAATGAGTAATGTTTTTTGATGTTAACAAAATATGATTGGAATCAAATTAAGTTTACATATTAAAAAGAATTAATATCTTTCTAATATGGACTTTTTTCCACCTAGTAACACAATTCAGATCTTTGTGTGTGCATGTGTGCATGCAAGTGTGTGCATGTGTGTGTGTGTTTGTGTGTACCCTTATTAACATTTGGTAGTTTTCTTCATGTATCCTGAACATTTTTTTTTTAATTAGCCCTAGTTGTTTTTATTTTATTATTGTGTTTTCTCATCATTTAGGAAAGTTAATAATTTTTAGAAATAGAGAGAATAGGTATGAACTAATAAAAAATACATTAAGAAGAACAAAGGAAATAGAGAAGCCAAAGAACTTATATGCATGACTCATGGACATGAACTAAGAGGGTCACTGCTGGAAGAAATGGAGTGCTGGGTGGAGGGGGCAAAGGGGGGAAATTGGGACAACTGTAATAGAAAAATAAATAAAATATATTAATAAAAATATAGACTAGGTATAACTTTGCAATTAAATGTGGGCATGCAAGAATATTCTTTATTTTCTTTAAGTCTTCCTGTGTGGAGATATAGATGAGTGGGAAAGGGAGATAAAAATAAAGCACAAATAAATACTTCATTTTCTTTATCTACCTGTATGAGTTGTATGTGTATTTATAAATAATTATTAGAACTTGTTTCTCAAAAATGATACTGGGGGTAATGTGTTTTTTCTTTCATATTCAAATGCAATCCATCTTTTTGGATCAATATTACCTTTGGAGAGATAACTAGTAAGTTTTGATTGATAATAATTTTATAAAACCAGTACATAATAGATGATTCCAGTAGAGTACGGTGGCCATCTACCCTCCATCTACTTCAGTGTGTTCCTAGATCAGCACCATCACCATTAACAGAGAACATGTTAGACATGCAAATCATTGGGTTCCACTACAGACCTTTGGAGTCAGAAATCTGGGATGGGGCCCAGCAATCTGTCTTTTAACAAGTGGTGCTGGTGAATTGGATTCATATTAAGTTTGAGAATGCTGCTCTGCCCACTAATTAGGCCCTCTTTAGCTCACTGTAATTTAGGGATAAGGTTATCTCAATAATAACTAAAGTATGTGTTTAACTGCGCGCACACACACACACACACACACACACACACTCAATGAAACCATTTTGTACCCAAAGTTGTCTATTTAGAGAAACATCTGCTATTGACAAGCAACTTAAGTCTGGCACATAGAAAGTGAAAGTCATTTAGCATTAACTATAACAAAGGTGTTAACATCACAAACCAAAGTTTCTCTGATTTTTTACTAATTATAGAGAACAGTTTCCTCCTTATTTACATGTGGTGGCTCTCCAAAGCCCCATGATCCATCATTATCTTATAGTACTAGAAATAACATCTTAACATTTTCTAATTCCAAGTCAGCCACTTTGGGAAATTAACTTACTGTTAGAGGCTTAAGCCACTAAAAGGTATATGAGGAAATTGGAAAATTTTAGTGGATATTAGTGAAAGATCCTCAAAAGCCATACTTTAATCAATTTCTTTTCTTAAAACCTCTTAGGAAAAAAATGAATGTGTAAAATTCATAGTTTTACTAGTTGGTATTTTTAAGTGCAGTTACTTATCCAAAACTACTATACTACTTACACTCTCATTGGGATCCTTGTAATCCAACTCTTTAGGCTGATATGCCAAGACTGTATATGTACAGTAAAAAATGTGCTGGCCTTTTTGTCAGCATATTGGGGGTAGAATCTAAAAGAGGCAAAGACAATAAAGGATTTCCCTTCTTTTGGCCACTTTCTCCTGCCTCGGTACTACCTACTCCCCGTCTTTATTCTTAACTATTGTAATTTTAATTTTTCTTTAGCCACATCTGATAACTATCCAGGCTGCAAATTTTGGCCTTACCATGTTTCAATCATATGATCATCTGTTCATTAGTTCAAAATGAGAATGGAAATCCCTACCTCACAGGGTTATCAAAAGTAGTAAATGAGATAATGTACATAAAGTACTTGGAATATTTGCCACTTAGTTAATAACATATTATTAAGACAGAAGAAATAATCCCATACTTCCATTTATCATTTACATCACATCATTTGGTGTGATTGAAAATAACAATATTATGATTTTATATCATAGTTATAACTCTGCATAATTTTCATCCCAAAACTAGTTTATGTGTATGATTGACTTCTATTTCCAACCACTTTTAGAAAAGGCTACATAGTAAAATCTTATTGATAAAGGAGGAAATAAAGTCTCCTGGTTATAAATAAAGTCTTATTTATAACTGGGAAGAGCCTCCAGTTTATTCATCAAGGCATTCCTTTCAAAAATTCTTTGACGTTAGCAGTTTATTGCTCTAGTGTTCTATTTCTGGTCTCTGTTATTGATTGTGGCTAAGGAAATTATAAAATATAGGACAACCTATGAATGTGAATGGCCAGAGGCTCCTTGTTCATGTATGTGACTTTACTATGGCCAAAGTGAAGAGAAGCCCTGGCTGGTGGCACAGTGGATAAGGTGCTGGCCTGAGAACCCAAAGGTCACTGGTTCAATTCCCAGCCAGAGTACACATGATCAGGTTGCAAGCCAGGTCTCCAGCCAGGTCTGTGGCTGGAGGCGGGATTAGGGCAGCCATACATTGATGTCTCTCTCCCCTTCTGACTCTTTATCTTCCCCCCACTCTAAGAAATAATGAATAAAATCTTTAAATAAATAAATAAGTGAAGAGATGTAACTTCTGAACTCAGAAATTCCAGAACATGTTTCACTTATTATTTAGAGTCTAGTGGACCCAGCACATACATCATGAGGATAAGCTCAGGCCTGGACAATCTGGAAGCTAAATGAAGGTCCTTAGTTGGCTTCTCTGATGACATCTTTTGATGCAAGCCTGGTTTGGGAAAGGTGTACTGATGCTGTCTCACGTGAGTGAATCAGTGAGGTAAAGGCCAGGAAACGTGCATTCATTACCAATGTGTGTGATCATATCATAACAGCCTTCAGGCAAAGAGTGCCAGTGTTAGCTAATTAATTAGGTCAACAAACACCTGAGGGCCTAGTAAAGGCAAGCAGTTTGAGAAACCTCAGTGCCAGAAGTTAGGGAAAGTGCAGGGACAAAAAAGTGACTTAGAGTTCGCTAAGGGTGAATGAAAAATTAACTGGACACTGAATATTTACACCTGGCATCTTATATTAGGTTTTAATTCTATCATCATTTTTTTTTTCAAATATAAGAGTAATTTCTCCAAAATAAGAATACTATTATCTGAATCTAGTTATTGTAAGATTCTGGATGATCTCAAAGTTTTGGGAGTGTTAGATAGATACCTTAGAGTCTTGGCTGATACTTTTGGGGCATTTATTTATTCAAATATTTAGACAGAGGTCTTCTCAGATGTGAAGCATTGTTCCTATTTTGGAGAGGGGTAAGTTTGTTTTGTGAGAATCATGCCAAGGGCTTCTCTCATCATTTACAAGTGCCCTAATGCAGCCCTCCTCCACAGCATATTTGGTCAGGTCCATTTTGTTCTGATATTTCTTAAGCTTAGCTTACATCATAGTACCAATGGTTTGAACTGTCACCCTGTCACCATTCCCCACCAATTACTCCAATGTTGTTGCCTTAAGCCAGGGGCTTTATAGAACTGAAGTTTTACTGGTGGGATTGTACTGCAAATGGACTTTTGGAGTGACCAATTAGAATGTGCCTCTAAATTTGAGACCCTTATCTCAAATTTCAACCTCCAGCACTACCATTAATGGTTGTTTCCTCTCCCTTTTGTCAACACCCCATGTATGGTTTCTCTATATGGGTTTAAAATACTGTTTCTCTGACCCAATCAGAGCATTGTCCGGCAGAGAGCTTTATTTTCTTTATTACCAAGCAACCTCTTAAATAAGTCCAATATTTTCTGGGTTGAAATGTTCATTGTGGCAATTTTTAATATTTTTAATATATTTAAGTAACTATAGAGTCTTGGCTTTTAACACTGTCATCCAATTATGAAGTTCAGGTCTTAAGCTGAAGTATGTGTTTATGACTGCTACTAAGTTCCTTAGGTGGAGATCAAGTCTGCCAAAACTATTAAAGATTGATTGAAGAAGGTGAAATCTTTCTTTCTTTCTTTTTTTTTTTTACATTCCTTTGGAACAAACTTTTGGTGAAAATTCTTACAATTTATCTAATTTACTTATATGACATGTCATATGCATTCCTTACATTATGATTGGTTTTTAATTTGAGCTAACTTTGTGGTTTTAAATATTGATTGGAACCTAATAGTTGGTGATCTCTAATTAAAGAAGAAAAAGCCAAGAAATCAAGCCATCTTTAATTCTATAATGCTACTTACAGGCAGAAAGGAGATAAACACATTTTTGTTTATAGCACAGTTCCCAGTCATTGGAGGACATCTCTTGGCCAGAATAATTGTCTCAATAATATTAACATATTCTCAATACTGAGCAAAATTCCAAATGCTTTGGACTACATTTCCAATTTCAGACAAACACCTCTACATTTTTAAAAAGACACCAGTCCTAAATTTTGCATGTTTTTCTTTATTTTTTTTTTTAATGTTTAGAAAGATTTTATTTATTATTTTCAGAGAGAAGGGCAGGGAGGGAGAAAGAAAGGGAGAGAAGCATCAATGTATATTTGCCTTTCACATGCCTCCAGCTATGGACCTGGCAGGAGACCTGGCTTGCAACCTGCTTATGTGCCCTGACTGGGGAATCAAACCAGTAACCTTTGGGTTTGCAGGCCAGCACGTATCCACTGAGCCACACCAGCAGGGCTTGTTTTTCTTTATTTTTTTTTTTAAGTGTTCCTTTATTGATATTGAGTACTTAATTTCCCTATCATTGCTACTTTGAGTTTTAAAATTGAAATATTCTATTTCATTGTTCAATACTACAAAATGTTATAATTTAACATAGAGATCTCTTAGCTTCATAAACCAAATCTTGTCTTCAAGAGATAGAAAAGTGTGTGCTATTCATCTATACTATACATGCCATGCACAGTTCCAGTGAACTGGAGAGCTTGAAGCAATTCAGGGACAAGAGGGTTGGTGGGAGGCTTTCAGCAAGTTTAAAGACCCAAGTCATGAGTAATAAGTACATGGTTACTGATCTTAAACTTCACTCATAACAAAAAACAAAACAAAACAGTGTTTTGTTTCCTCGGGGTATATATCACTCCATGACTAATAGAAAGTGAAATTCTGTAGGTTATTTTCATAACCTTTCATTTGGAGAATTTGCTGATTGATACAAAAGAAGTTAATGCAGAAGTAATGTATAAATTGCAACAGTTTCTAGCAAAGTTAGGAAAATGGCTAATCTCATTCTATAAAAAGAAAGTTAGGTCTGCTTGAAGGAATCAGGTATTTTAAAATAATGATAAGCTTTCTCTTTTATGAGATGCTCATTCATCTTCAATATGCCTCCTCCTGATCACCTGTAGTGTCCTACAACAGAATGGGATTTTAGTGTTCAGCTGGGAGTTGACCTCTGCCATTCACTTTTTATGACAAGGGTACTTGGGCCAATCAGGGAAAAAATATCTCATTGTAGGTCCCACAATGAATTTGGCCACTGCAAGGCCTAAATGTGAATCATCTTAGTGTAATCATTTCCATCCACAGAAACGTTTTAGGATGATGAATGAACCAGGGATATCTGAAAATCCCCTCAGTAGAGGCTCAGAGAGGCAATAGCTATATAAAATCAAAGCAGGAGACCATGGTGATCAACTTTCCTTATATCCATCCAAAACGTTGGTAGAACTGATAGGCAAGAAGCCTAGATTATGCCTTGCAAATAATCCAGGCTTTACTGAAGGGATATGGGAAGTATAGATGAGTGATAGCTGCTTCATTTTTCTACAAAGCTATTTCTTTTGGGGTCCTCAGTCCACATATATGGCACAAAGCTTTAAGATAACTTGTTTGTGCATTTCTTCCCATTTCTGTGTTCTCATCATTTCTGTGTTATGTCATGGCCTAGGAAGGAGGACCCTCCTTGGTACTAAGTATATTTTGATGTGTTCTCCATTTTAGTCTACATAGCCCTTCCGGTCTAGCAAATTTCCTTGCTGCTGTGGTGCCTTTCTCAGGGGCTTAGCAAGCCTCTAGAACATCATCTGCCTAGGACCGGAGTGTGTACTGAGTTTGGCCCACAGCCACATTTTTTAAGCTCACAAAATTTTAAGAACCTGTGAGTTTTACTCGAGTAATCTAGTTTTTTGCTATCTCCTAAAAATTAAAAACGCTCAACTCAGTGACTTCATTCTTGCATAGGAAGCTCCCCATGCAGTTTGCCGGTGCTGCCCCCTTTAGACGGGACAAAGGTCTGCAGTTCAGTACAGTCCCTACCACATCCTGTTGTTTTGCGCTTGTCTCCCTTCAGCCACTTGAGTTTCCCACAATTTGTCTCAAAGCTGCACACTCAAATCCTTTTTCTGAGGCTTGTGTCTTCCTGAGTAGCTCCTTTTGGAAGAGTGACACAGGCCTCTATACTTCTAGACCTATAGCTCTTTCTTCACTTATCATCTCTTCTCTTTCCCTCAACGGAAGGGAACTTCTGGGATCTGTGGATGGTGGAGGGAAGCTCTGCTCCCTCCATTCTGCGTCTCCCAAACTCTCAGTCTGTATCCTGATTCTGGCTGAGACATTTTGACTATGTTCCAAGTCGTAGTGCCCTAGTAATGTTTGGATTTGAAATTCAAAACCCCATATTAAAGGTTATTCCTGTTATCTGTATTAACACACACTTCCCCTGAGTCAGTGAGTACATCTCTGCTGGATGTGTTCCATTTGCCCTCCAAAGCCACTCTTAACCTTCCTCCTGTTTTATCTGCCCATGGAACTCAGTGATTTACTGCGAAGGCTTCCCTGCCTTCTGGCTTCCTATTGGGTTTCATTGATGGCACCACCAGGAAATTCAAGGAACGGAGGAGAATAAAGGGGAGATATTTATTTCTTGTTTCTGTCTCCACATCAGGTAACTGCTCCTGCTTTTCATGCTTCTTGGCCTGTGGATAGTGACAGTGCCATGTTTACCAGCCTGAGGGAATGGCAGTAGCCCTCCTGTTTGCTAACCCCTTCCCACACCTTTGTAAATGGTCTCTTTACTAACCACTTTTAAATTATTCAATTTGAAAGTGCCATCTGTCTCCTGTTGGGACTCTAATGAATATAGCATTTCATGCAGTTGTTTACCCATAGGCATATTCAATAATATTTATGCATATTCTAAGTATCATCTAAAAATAAATCAGTGTTAAAATGCAGCATTTGAGCCATGATAACAATGCAAGAATTTTCTATAAAATATTCATTTGTGGTGGAAAACAATTGAGGGTAACTGAATTGAAGCTTTCAAACTCCCACATCACAACCTTTCAGCATATAAGGAATTCCCAGTGTACCAGTTTCTAAGACAACCTAGTAATATTTAAGCTAATACAGAACAAAAAAAAATGAGAATTATTTAAGCTCTACTGCAACAACTGAGGAAGACATATCAATAACAAGTTTATCATGGTCTTCCCCGTGACCTGGGTGCATTTGAGCAGGTAACAGAAAACCTTAGTCAGAACCTACAGCTCCACTCAGTTTAACTTTTAATGTTGTTAGAAACAAAATGCAAGGCTCACACCTTAGTTTGGGAATCCCAAGGACTCATTAAAACAGGACACCTTTCCCACCTTTGTGAGAGTGCCCAGGCCTTGTCTGTCCTTTTCTATCCTTAAGTTCACTCAGTCGTGACAATGGGATGTGTCATTTATGCTAGTCGCATTTGTAAAGAAAGACATGAAGGATTTGCTGGTACATATTTACTATGTAGGGGAGAAATAATGTCTACAGGTATTTTTACATACTACTCAGAACACATTCAGTCTAGCATGTCAGGTGAAGCTACAATCATGTACTGCATAATGAAGTTTCAGTCAACCACAGACTGCATAAAGATGGTGTTCCTATAAGATTAAAATAGAGTTGAACATTTCCTATCACTTAGTGATGTCATAGCCATGTTAACATTGTGGTACACCACACTACGGACATGTTTGTAGTGATACTGATATAAACCTACTATGCAGCCAGTTGTATAAAAGTATAGCACATACAATAAAACTGTACGTAATACTGATGATAATAAACACCTCTGATACTGGTTTATGAATTTACTATACTATACTTTTACCTACCACTATTTTAGAGTTCACTCTTTCTATTTCTATTTTACAACTTGTTCTAAATGGTATGCTGTGTTACTCCAACAACAGCCTTAGACATCTCATGTCTGCCATGTCTCTTGATTGGATCATTGTCTCTTGCTAAGCATATAAAACCCATTGCTAATGTTGCCAGACAGAGGACATGTTAAATGAGTGATCTGGAAACAAAATTTAAAGTGACTGAGTGTTATGAAGGTAGAAAATCAGTGGTGATTACTGCTGGCTAGTCAGGCATTCCCTATTCCAGCATGCTATGATCTTGAAGAATAAGAACAAACTGATGGAAGCTCTTAAGTGATCTGATTCATTGAAGGCAATGAGACTTACAACATTTTGAGAAGGGTGTATATCAGACAAGGATATACTTTTGGGATCTGGATCAAAGACCAGATAGAGAAGCATATTCCTATTGCTACCATGACAACCACAAGTGATGCAGAAGTTTGCAATTTTGAAAGAAAAAGCTGGACCCAACTATGATGTTGAATTCACTGCTGGCTCTGGGTGGTTTAAGTGATTCAAGAATAGTTATTCATTATAGAATATGAAAGTGAGTGGTGAGCTTGTGAGTGCTGATATGAAGGCAGCTGAAGAATTTTTGGAAACTGTAGATAAGCTGATTTTGGAGGAAAATTACATAACCCAAGCAACTATTAAATATGGATGAAACCTGCCTATCTGGGAACAGATGCCTGCAAGGACTTTTATTTATAAGGAGGCCAAGTTAATGTCAGGTTTTAAGGCTTTTAAAGACAGTATAAAAGCCTTGCTTCGTGGCAATGTTGCAGGCTACAAATTGAAACCCTTTGTGATCTGGCACAGTGAGAACCCCAGGGCCTTCTAGCACATCAGTAAGCACATACTGGCAGTGTACTACAGGCAACAGGAAGTCATGGATGACCCAGCTCCTCTTCCAGGATGCCCTCCTGAATTGCTATGTGAGCAAAATAGAAAGGTACTTTTTGAAAGATAACATACTTTTCAAGATTTTGCTTATTGTGAATAATGCTTCTGGACATCCTCCTTTTATTGGCGATCTTCATTCCAATAGCAAAATGGTGTTTCTCCTTCCAAGTGCCATCTCTTTTACCTAACCAATGAATCTAGCATGTATAAGGTCTGTCCTGAAAGTATTGAGCCAACATCAATATAATTAAAACAGTTTGCAAAGCTGATACTTTTGGGACACACCTCATATAGTAGCTTTGAAGGCCTATTATCTGAGGAAGACCTTTGCTCAGGCTATTGCTTTAACTGAGGAAGACCTGGGAAAATACTGTGCAATTCTGAACTACAATATCTGTGACTGCCTCAGAGCCTGGATTGGTTTTGAGGTGATGTCATAACAAGGAATGTATGAATGGCATTTGGAAGGAGACACTCAAGAGGTCAGTCTATGACTTTGAATGATTTGCCAAGGATGAGGAAGTTGCAAAAATCAACAAGGCTGTGTTTGAGATGGCAAACAATTTCACCTGCATGTGGTTCCGATGACATTGAGGAGCTTCTCAGAGGTGGTTCCTGCATAACTGACTAATAAGGAGTTGTTGGAATTGGAACAGGAACACATAGGTGAGTAAGAGGCAGGAGAAAAAGGAACTGCAGAAGAAGTAAAAGAAGAACTCCCAAGAAAATTTGCAGTAAAAGATTTAACATAAGCTTCTTTGGGCCCCAATGATATTCTTTGAAGGTTTGAAAACATGGACCCCCAACATTGAAAGGTTTTCATTAATAGAGAGGAATGTTCATGGTAAGTTATTTATTTTTAATATTTTATTTATTGTTTTTAGCAAGAGGAGAAGGGAGAGAGGCAGAGAGGGAGAGAGACATCAATGTGTGGTTGCCCTCACTTGCCTCCAGCCAAAGACCTGGCTGGAGACCTGGCTTGCAACCTCCCTATGTGCCCTGGCTGGGAATTGAACCAGCAACCATTGGGTTTGCAGGCTGGCGCCTTATCCACTGTGCCACCAGCCAGGGCAGATAAGTTCTTTCTTACAAGCAAATCTATGATGGAAAAAAAAAAAGAGAAACAACCCAAACAAACATGGACATAGTTCTGAAAAGATCAACTCCCTGCATCAAAAAGGCCTGAGGCAGGTTCTTCAGGGGTATTTCAGAAGAAGCTAATGCTATCATATAAGATAAACTATCCAAATGTGCTACTGACCTTGAAGACCATTCAGTAGGATAAGATGTGGAGCTGAGAGACAGTGATGTTGATGATCCTGACTCTATGTAGGCTTAGGCTAATGTGTGTGCTTGTGTCTTAGATTTTAACAACAACAACAAAAAAACTTAAAAAGTAATCAATCAAGTTTAAAAATAGATAGCTTATAGAATAAGGATATAGAAAATATTTTTGTATAGCTGTGCAATGTTTTAAGCAGGTATAAAGAGTCAAAGCATCAAAAATATTGAAATATTTGTAAAGTTAAAAAAGTTACAGTAAAAATAAATAGAAAATTATAAATTTAGTGTAGAATAAGTACTTAGTGTTTATAAAGTCTACAGTAGTGGGCAGTAATGTCCTAGACTTCACATTCACTCACTACTCATTCAGGTGTTTACGCAGAGCTACTTTCAGTCTTGCAAGCTCCATTCATGATAAGCATCCTATACGGGTGTACCTATTTAATTTATTTTAAAGATTTTAAAAGTTTTATTATTTTTAGAGAGAGGGGAAGGGAAAGAGGCAGAGAGGGAGAGGCACATCAATGTATGGTTGCCTTTCACCTGTCTCCCACTAAGGACCTGGCTGGTGACCTGGCTGGAGACCTGGCTTGCAACCTGGTCATGTGCCCTGGCTGGAAATTGAACCAGCGACCTTTGGGTTCTCAGGCCAACACCGTATCTACTGTGCCATCTGCCAAGGCCTCATTTAATTTTTTATAAAGTATTTTTACTGTACCTTTTCTATGTTCAGGTATGTTTAGTTATATAAATATCATTGTGTTACAATTACCTACAGTGTTTGGTACAGTATTGTGCTGTATAGTTTGTAGCCTAAGAGCAATACACTATCTCATACAGCCTAGGCATGTGTAGGCTGTACCACCTAGGTTTGTGTAAGGGCACTCTGTGATGTTTGCATAACAACGAGTTTCTAAGACATAGCCCTATCCACTAACTAATGAATGGTTGTATTGTGAAACCCAAAGTTCTTCCTTGGTTTGCTCCTTAAATAAATTTATAAATTATTCTCTGGTTAATAAATTCACAAATCACATATATGTGGGTATTTATACATATGAAATATGAGGTTAGATCCAATCAGAGAAAGGAAACCATTACCCACAGATTTGTATTTTACAAAACTGTTTCAAGCCATTTGGTGTATTCCAACATTTCCTTGGTTGATTTCTCACCAGACCAGTTTTTTTTTTTTTTTTTTTTTTCCTTTTTCTTGCTGATAACACAGCATAATTTTTGACTGTCTACCAAAATAGCTGTGAAAAATGATCTTATTAGAACTGAAGGAACCTCATTATGTTAAAGTGCTTTTCTGAAAATATTGTAAAACATGAAAAATGGCCATCAGAACAGGAGAGCAACATTTCTGAAAGTTCTGTTCTTTCTGCTGTGAGGTCCCTCTTCTGTTAGCTGTCTCTCCCTGTCCTCACCCAAGTAGCAGAGCATTCAGTGAGTCCAGTCCAGCCTTTTCCCATGTGTAGCAGCTGCTCCTCCATGTCATTTCTTTTGGAGAATATCTTTAGTCTCAGTATTTCAATGACTATTAATATAGTTGAAGTAAGTGGAGTTGTATTACATCTTCACCTTTATCTCTTCTGTTTCTTATCATTTTAATCTTTAAGGCCTTATCAAACACTCCCCGAGAACAAGGTAGAATAATAGTACACCAAGCAAAAAAATTTAAAAACACAAGAAATTAAAATAAGCTGATTTGCATGCAGTAAGAGACCATTTATTTATAGATAACTTGAAACTATATCTCTGAACCTTCCCACATGGATGACTTCTAAAACTGAAACTGTTACCTTGTGCTCTCTCTCTAGAGCACAAGTTCTGCCAACAGAATGACTCTGAACAACCATTTCATGCCCAAGTCCCTCCTTTACCTCAGATTCAACATCACCATGATTAACCTCAAAGAACGCTTGCTCCTACCAGCAGGGAACAACAAAGACCCGTTAGAGTGTCTACTTCTGTCTGTGATACGGTGACGCCCAGTAAACAAGAGGTATGTGCCCGCACATGCGCGCGCACACGGACTTGTATATGTGTGGTTAGTCTTTCGTATACTGATCCCAATTCTTTCTGACTGTCCACATCCACTCAGTTCCCAAATCGTGGATTCTTCCTTTGCAATGACTCTTAAGGTTGCCCTCCTTCTCCAATCCATTGCTTATTTATTTATTTAATCACAGACAGGCTAGTATAATACCCGCCCAGCAGGTACCCTTATCTTCTTTGCCTACCTAGACTGTAAGTTACTCAACTGTAGGTCTTATGTCTCACAACTTTGTGGTCCTGATTTATGCTTTCTTTCTAAAAATGATTTTATTAACCTGGACTCTTGGTCCTGCTAGCCTTAAAATTTTGTCAACTCTACTTAAGTTACCTGCCTGCATCTGATTTATAGCCACTCTAACATACAGAAAGGTGCAGGCTGTCTTCCTGTGTGTCTCTGGTAACTCACTGCATTCATTCTTGCCCTTGGCTGAAAAACACATTGCTCATCAGTGTGTTTTATTCATGATTATCTGGCAACCCAAGCAGGATATTACATTATCATTATTTTGAAAATTTGCTACTGAGTTGACATCTGATTAAGGATACACGATTGAGGGTAAGAACCTGTGGATGTTTGGAGATGTTTGTTTATAGTGTTTACCACAGTGTGGTAAGCTATCTTTAGGCTGCTGCTGGCTTTCCCTTTTGTTAATATTCCATGCTTGATGTGGCTAAATGGGCATTGACATACACAACTTCATTATTTCTTTATACCCACTGAATGACAAGACATTTACTGGCTACAATGATCTTTGGAAACTAAGTAAAAAAAGAAAAACAGGACAAGATCTTTTTAGTTATATGGGATAGATGAATATGACACACACACATCTTTCTATATATATTTATGGTAAACTCATTTGTATCAGGGTAGTTTTCAATGAAAGTGTTACTTGACATATGACATACATAGAGACCCATGCAGTTATATTAATTCATTATGGGAGACCTGGAGTTAGAGGTTTTGGGGTATTGGTGTTTAAATGTACTGATTATTCTATCCCCTGCTATCCCTCTAATGCTGAGTACATTGCAAGAAGAATTTATTGAAGCTCTTGTGATTGGATAAAGTATATGACCAGTTTTAGCCACTGAGTTGTAATTAGGGGTTTCCAAGGCTTTTATTGCCATGTAAAATCTGTCCTTTGCTATGATGACCAATGATAACCTTAGATAGTGGCTGCTCTAGCTGCCTGAATCCCACAAAGAAGATAACATGAAACAGAGCTATAGCCAACTTTTTTTGGCACGCAACTTAAAAAACAAACAAACAAAAAACACCTTTGTGGTTTGAAGCCATTGAGATGAGTATGAATCTGGCTTTAAATCTCTGGTTGTATGACTTTATGTAGGTTGATTAACTCCCCTTAATTTTTTGCTTATCTGAAAAAAAGTTAGTATGTTATCTAAGTGCTTAACCCATTCGGTTATAATAAAAACCAATTAGATAATAATGTATGTGAAAATGTTCAGCAAATAAAATGATATGCATACATGTAAGATATTTTCAATAATATACAATTTTTTAAATTATGTTATTGCTGTTGTATTACATTCACCCCATTTCCCCCCATGCTCTCCCCTTCTCCACCCTCCCATTGCCCCCCACAGTCAATCCCACTTGATTGAACTGCTCCCCTTCTTTGTCTCCTTCTGCCCCTCCCCGTCCTCCTCCCCTTTGCACACTAAAGGTCTGTTCCTTGTATTCATGTCTCTGGTTCTGTTTTGCTTGTTTGTTTATTTTGTTCATTAGTGTTCCGTAATGGGTGAGATCATATGGTATTTGTTTTTCACTGACTGGCTTATTTCATTAAGCATAATACTCTTGAGTTCCATCCATATTGCAAAAGGTAGGAGCTTCTTTCTTTCTGCTATTAGCCAAGTGCTAGAAACAGCCTAAGTGCCTATTAGTGGATAAATGGGTCAAAAACCTTTGGTTCAATGATATACAATTTAATAACATAAAACTATTATTAATTTAAAAGCAATTAATGATGATGGTAAATCTACAGTAAGCAAGGGCAGATATGTAAGCAAAAAGATTCCTCCCCAATGCCACCCCATTACCCACATTCCATTCCAGAGGTATCTGCTGTTAAAGTTTCTTGTGAATAAGCATAAATGCATACTTTTATGCATGATATATTTTTCTTACACTTTTGGTCACCTTAGAATATATTTTGAACATTCTCCTGTTTATCCTTTTTAATGGTTTTGTAATAACTATTCTGAATTAATGAATTATGCTTTATATAATTTGTCAATCAAAACATTTTTTCCTTTGAAATAAATATATACCCATTATCACAAATTTATTTTTAAAAACATACAAAAGAAAGAGGGCAGTAAAACAAAAATAATAGTAATACTTATGACCTGGGATGACAAAAATTAGAGTCTGTAAATGCAAGGTGGGTAGATTAATAGGGTCAGAAATGTAGACTCAGGAAAGAAATTGGGAGGAGGCAGGAGGAGAGAGAAGGAAAAAAGAGATGAGAGAATTGTCACTAGGCATGCACATGCATTTCTGAAAACAGCAGCTGCCACTCAGCTGAAGCCCATTTTCACCATCAGCCCTTTTTCAGCATTGGCAAATATAATTTTTTCAAGGTCATTAAGAAATCCCAATATTTGTATGTATGGTTTTAATTTTTTTTGTAAGTCAGGAACTGAATTAGAAACTTCATTTTTAGTGCACAAACCAAATTAAATTGGGAGGGGATTCAAATGGATATAGACAAAGGATAGTTTGCCATCTTAATAAAATGTGCAAGAGGCACAGAGTTTGAACATACTTTAAAGAATATAACTACATGTTATGATCTTGTCTACTTGATACAAGTATGTTTCATATCATGAGAGCCCTCCTGATTCTAATTTTGTTTTTTAAACCCACACAACCAATCATTAAAAATAAAAATTCTTAGTGTAATTTTATTTCTGCCTTTTTCCTGTTCTCTAAAGCACTGAGAATCATATGAAAGTCACTTTCAATGACTTTTTAACCTGCCATTTATCTTCTTCTTTCATATTGGGATCAAGATGGAGTTGTGAATATTAATTTGGAGGCAACTTGACTTCTGTGTGATATTGACCAAAACACATTCAGTATAGCACATCACATTGGTTTGGAAGAAAATATGTTGAAGTGTTTTGAATAACACAGAATTGTTTCTGTTTTTCTTCTGACTAGTTGTTCAGTGTAAATTTTGATCAGTTCAATCATAAAAGTAAAAATACTTATATATGAAAATTGGCATGGAATTCTAACATTGTTGTCCATTTATACTGGCTCTTCCTTCTGTTAGATAGTTGTAGATTCTACACATTGCACAATAGTGAAATTCTGGCTCTGCAGTGTTTTGAAGCCTAGTTTGCTTTAATTAGCAAAATAATCATATATCTCAGAGGAAGAAGAGGTATTAGAAGGTAAAGCCAAATTCATCCATCTTGTAAGGTTGAATGAATAATTACTTATACTTATTTTTTAGTAATAATGAAGACAACTCTATTGACTAAAAGTGTCATCAATATTTGGAAGTTATTATTTTAAGAAAAAATTCTATTATAGAATGTAAAATTATAGTTGAACAGAGTTTTTTTTTTTCCATTTGATTTGGATGCTGATAAAACTTTACTTTTTGATATGTTTGAATGCCTTTTACTTTTCAACTTCATAATTTTCAGGAGTCTAATAATAACTGAAATTCATTTTTTAAAACCTGCCAAGAGGATCCACATTTCTGTCTGATTTAACTAATGTAACTATTAGATTTAATCGTGTAGTTGGGGAAAAATTAGTTTGTGACCTCAAATGGTAGTCTGCATTAATTATACCCAAATGAACAGAGTAATTTTTAGAACTTTTTTTGCTATCAGTTTTTCTTGTTTGATTAAGTTTTCCCCATCTGTTTCAGAACCAATAGGATGTTGGAACACACACACACACACACACACACACACACACACACACGTATCTGTACATATATGTAAACTTTCAGGATAAAAAGTATTATACAACTCAGACTCAGAATCTGAACCAACTTTAGAGAACATAATAGCTATATATTATAACTTTATCCACATAATCTGAATGTGTTCCATACATATAAAAATGTGAATATATGTGCACTTATATAATGTAATTACAGAGGCTTGTAAATTAGAAATTCACAGGGCTGGGGATCGACAAGTCTGAGACCCATTAGGCAAAGCTCTTGGGTTTCTTTTTAACTAGGCTGATAACTATTCTAAATAAAGGCTTCATTTCCTAACCTCCTTGGCATCTGGTTGTGACCCTGTGACTAAGTTCTAGCCAGTATCATACAGACAGAAGTGAGATACACAGCTGCTAGGTGATGCCCTTGGAAGATTGGCAGGCATATTTCTTTTTCTTTTCATACTACCTGGTTTAACAGTAAATAATTTTAACATGGTCCTAATTACATAAACTTTGTTTACTCTTATTTTTGTTTGGTTGTTTTAGAATCAATCAAAGAAAGACTTACCAAAAACTAAATCGTATTTTAATATTTTCAATTTAAAATAAATGGTAACAGACCCTGGCTGGTGGCACAGTGGATAAAGTGATGGCCTGTGAACCCAAAGGTTTCTGGTTCGATTCTCAGCCAGGGCACATAACCAGGTTGCAAGCCAGGTCTCCAGCCAGGTCTGTAGCTGTAGGCAGGTAAAAGGCAATCATACATTGATGTCTCTCTCCATCTCTGCCTCTCTCCTTACCCCTCTCTCTTAAAATAATGCATAAGAGCTTTAAAAAATAATAAATAAAATGAATGGTAACATTGAAAGTAATTATAAAGGGAGGGGGCAAATACCATGGTACAATGTAGTTGATTCTACAGTAAAGAAGTATTTAAGTATATGTATAACTGAATGTATAGTTAAGAAGAAAGGAATAGTAATATAACTTTCCAAATATCAAGAAAAAGAGAGTGGTGTTAAGATAGGAATAGTAAAAATGAATTGCCTTTTTAAAAATTTTGCATTGTTTATGTTATTTCAATTGTTCCAACTTCCCCCCTTTCCTCCTCGTCTGTCCTAACCAATCCCCACTGCCACAATCATTCCCTACACCATTGTCCATGTCCATGGGTCCTTCATACATGTTCTTTGACTAATCCCTTCATTTTTTTCAAGTAGTCTCCACCTCTTTCCTCCCCTCTTATAGCTGTCAATCTATTCCATAATTCTGTGCCTCTTGTTCTGTTTTGTTCATTAGTTTATTTTGTTCATTAGATTCCTCTTATAAGTGAGATCACATGGTACTTGTCTTTTATCAACTGGCTTATTTCATTTAACTTCCAATTCCATTCATGCTGTCACAAAAAAGAATTTATTTTTTCTTTTTGTTTTGTAGTTTCCCATTGTGTAAATGTACCACAATTTTTAATCCATTAATCTACTGATGGGCACTTAGGCTGTTTCCAACTCTTGGTACTGTAAATAGCACTATTATGAAGATAGAGGTGCATAAATTTTTTTGATTTGCTGTTTTGGGCTTCTTAGGGTATATTCCCAGCAGTGGAATCACTGGGTCAAAGGGCAGTTCCATGTTTAATTTTTTTTAATGAAATTCCATACCATTTTCTATAGTGGCTGCACCAGTCTGCATTCCCACCAACAGTGCCACTAGGGTTCCCTTTTCTCCGCATTCACACCAGCACTTGTTTGTTGATTCATTAATGATAGCCATTCTGACAGGTGTGAGGTGGTATCTCATTGTGGTTTTAATTTGTATTTCTCCAATGGCAAGTATTGTTGAGCATCTTTTCATATGTCTACCAGCCCTCTGTATGTCCTTTATTGGAGAAGTGCCTATTTAGATCCTTTGGACATTTTTAATTAGATTGTTAGTCTCTCTAATGTTGAATTGTATGAGGTTTTTAAATATATTTGGGAGATTAAATTCTTGTTCTATGTATCATTGGTAAATATGATCTACCAAAAGTTGGTTCCCTTTTCATTCTGATGATGGTTTCTTTAGCCATTCAGAAGCTTCTTAATTTAATGCAGTCCCATTTGTTTTACTTTAGTTCCCTTGGAACTAAAGGGAGATATAGTGGAACTAGTTGCCTGGAGATATAGTGGCAAAAATATTGCTACATGAGATATCTGAAATTTTACTGCTTATGTTTTCTCTAGGATTTTTATGGTATTGTTACTTATACTTAAGCCTTTTATCCATTTTGCATTTGTTCTGGGTATAATATAAATTCATGGTCTAGTTTAATTTCTTTTTTCATGTACCAGTCCAGTTTTTCCAACACCATTGTTATTATTTTTTAAGATTCTATTCATTATTTTTAGAGAGAAGGGCAGGGAGGGAGGAAGAAAGGAAGACAAACATCAATGTATGGTTGCCTTTCACCTGCCTCCAGCTGGGGACCTGGCTGGACACTTGGCTTGCAACCTGGTTATGTGCCCTGGCTGGGAATCGAACCAGTGACCTTTGGGTTCACAGGCTGGCACCTATCCTCTGAGCCACCAGCCAGGGCCCAACACCATTTTTGAAGAGACTATCTTTACTCCATGGTATGCTTATGTCCCCTTTGCCAAATATTAATTGACGGTAGACACATGGGCTTTTTTCTGGGCTCTCTATTCTGTTCCATTAATTTATGTGTCTGTTCTTATGCTAGTACCAGACTGTATTATTACAGTGGCCTTGTAGTATAGTTTAGTATTAGGTATTGTGATTCCTCATGCTTTGTTCTTCTTTCTCAGGGTTGCTAAAGCTATTTGGGGTCTTTTTTTGGCTCCATATAAGTTTTTGATGTATTTTCTAGATCTGTGAAATATGCCATTAATATTTTAATAGGAATTGCATTGAATCTTAGATTGCTTAGATTAGTGTGGACATTTTAATAATGTTAATTCTTCCAATCCATGAACACGGTATATGCTTCCATTTATTTGTATTTTCCTCAATTTCTTTTTTTCCGTGTTTTATAGTTTTCTGAGTACAAGTATTTTACCTCCCTAATTAAATTTATTCCTAGGGCCCTGGCTGGTGGCTCAGTGGATAGGTGCCAACCTGTGAACCCAAAGGTCGCTGGTTCAATTCCCCAGCCAGGGCACATTAATGAGGTTGCAAGCCAGGTCTCTAGCCAGGTCCATAGCTGGAGGCAGGTGAAAGACAACCATACATTGATGTTTCCCTCCCTCTCTGCCTCTCTCCCATCCCCTCTTTCTAAAAATAATAAATAAAATCTTTTAAAAAATTTATTTCTTGGTACTTCTTTTTGTTGTTGCTCTTTAAAATGTGATTTCTTCTTAGGTTCTTTTTCTGGTAAGTTATTATTGGTATACAAAAATGCCCTCAATTTCTGAATATTGTCTTTGCATCTGTCACTTTGCTGAATTCACTTTTTAGATTGAATAGATTTTTTGGTGGAGGCTGTAGGGTTTTCTATGTATATTATCATGTTATCTGCAAATAATGACATTTTTAATTCCTTCTTTCCAATTTAGATGCCTTTTATTTTTTCTTCTTGTCTGATTACTATGGCTAGGACTTTCCAGCAATATGTTGAATAAGAGTAGTGAAAGTGGAAACCCTTGTCTTATTCCTGATCTTAAGGAAACACTTTTAGATTTTGCCCACTGAGTATGATGTTGGCAATGACTTTCTCTTATATGGATTTTATTATGTTTATGCATGTTTCCTCTATTACCACTTTGCTGAGTGTTTTTTTTTTTTTTATCACAAATGAGTGCTGAATTTATTAAATGCTTTTTCTGTATCTATTGATATGTCTTTCTTTTTTTAATGGGGGCCAAGATTAATTAAAAATTAGAAGTCTCAGTTCACCCCAGAGGATTTTTTGCTTCCCTGAAGAGCCTAACAGAAACCATTGAACATGGTTGCCTCTGGGGAATGCAGTGGGATTAATGGTGGGATACATTAGTGGGAGACTTCTGTTTTTTATTTTATGCCTTGCCATATGTGTATATACTAGCTTGATACAATACTATCAGTAATAATGAATTACATAGCCATAACTAAGCTTTAAAAATGCCATCTTAATTTTATTGATGTAACTTTTCCCCACATAACAGGGTGCATTTGCATACAGCATGTCAATGTGGTTCCTTATTATTCCAGGGATATGGGCTATTATATTTTAGAGGAATTTACAGAAAATTAATTGTAAACATTTTTTTCTTGGTTGTAAAAAAATTCTGAAGCCCATCACTGGAAGGGATGCCGCCTTCTCTGTGGTCAGAATGATTCAGAATTCAAACATTTCTGACTTACTGGCTTATTCTGGTTAAATAGGCAGTTGAGGCTTTATTTTAAGGGTTGGCCAATTTTAAAAGAGGTTTAACCATCTGATACTAACCATAATCTAATATGAATATATATATAAAAGAATATATATATATATATATATATACATATATATATATATATATATATATTATAGGGTGTAAATGAACTCAGCTAGGCCATGACATTCCACTGTGAAGGCAAGTTTGCTTAGAAAGTAGGTGTCTGGGTCTGACTAGGATATTTGTACATTATTTAACCACTATTTTCTCCCAATCTTATCAGCTCCTCACCTTTCTTTTCTTCATTTCTTTCTTTCTTTGCTTCTCCTATCCCTAAGGTTTTTTGTTTGTTTGTTTGTTTATTTTTTGTTATCTATTAACTTTGAGAGTGAGGGAGAAACATCAATTTGTTATTCTACTTAGTTATGCATTCTCTGGTTGATTCTTGCATGTGGCCTGATTGGGGATTAAACCCACAACCTTGGCATATTGGGACATTACTCTAATCAACAGAGCTACCTGACCAGGGTCTCCCCTTAGGTTTTATTCAGTGGAGATGATTCTTCCCCTGTCCCCAGATAGACTTGATTTCTCCCATGATTTTTCTGCTGATTATAGGTAATAAAATGTCCTAACATCACTTGGCAGAACAATCACAGTCTCAATCCAGAATTTACAATATCAAATTGTGTGTATCAAAACTCTGAAATGGATTTAAAGTTTTCTTTCTTTTATCTAGTTTGGGATCTCTAAAGGCTGACTGCTTAAGGTTTAAGAAAGGCATAGTCTATTTTCTTTTTATGCCTAACATTTTATCTTCTTCATTAGCTTAAAAACTGAAGTTTATGATTTTACTAGAGTGAGGAAGGGTAATGGTTGTAAAAAAGTTCTTCCTTGTTGGCTTTATGCTCTTAAAGTTTCTTCAGAGGTCTCAGAACTGCTGACCTGTCCATTGACGTCTTTTTAATTATTTACTTATTTATTTTTAAAGAGAAGGGGAAGGAAGGGAGAAAGGGAGGGGGAGAAATGTCAATGTATGAGATGTGTGAGAGAAACAACATGTTGCCTATCAAATGTCCCCAACTGGGAACCTGGCTGGCAACCGAGGCTGGGAACGAAACAGGCAATCTTATAGTTTGCAGGCTGGTGCTCAATCCACTGAACCTCACCAGCTAGGCCTGTCCCTTGATCTGACTTTGACTTAGGTGGTTATATTCCATTTTAACAGTTACTTGTTTGTTTCTTAATAGGATTACCAGATAAAATATAGAAATCCCAATTCGATTTGAATGTCAGGCAAGCAATGAATGATTTCTTAGCATAAGTATATCCCAAATTTTTGTGGGGACATACTTACACTAAAAATTATTTTATTTTTTAACTGAAATTAAAATTTAACTGGGCATTCTATATTTCTTTTCTTTTTTTAATTCTTTCTTTCTTTTTTTTTTTTTTTTTTGCTAAATATAACAACTCTAGGTAAAAAGACATTTTTGATGTGTACCTGCTCTTTGAGGCCAACTAAATCTGGATATTTAATCATGGTATACCCTAGGACCAAAATAAGGTTTTTTCTATATGTCAAATACCTTATCACAAATATGGTCTCTCAAAAGGTCTTCATAGGCCAACTATAGATTGCAAGTTTATTTTTTTTATATATAATTATCTTCTCCCAAATCCAACTCAAATGTTAATCATTTGCTAATTTAAAGAATTGCACTAGTACTTGTGTATGATATAGTTGCTTAAGCCAACTAAACATAAACTCCTAACAAGCATCAGTTATAAGGAAACAACCTTTTCTGCATCTCAATCAGTATCTTAAAATGAAATAAAAAACAAGTTGCAGATAGTAGAGGTTTTATGAACATTTGGTGACCAAGTCATATGGTTATTTATGGTTCCATTATCTAATAATTTTCCCCAATTTAAACTGTAATATTACTTATTTATTGTCATTTTATCTGTGTAGTATTAGAATTATAAATTACAATTAAAGAAATCCTAAAAGTACATCTGATTAAGTGGATCCCAAAAATTAATGCATTTTGAGGGGTGCTATAAATATTTATTGAGAATAGCAGTGATTATTTGAGAAAACAGTTGTTTCCATTATTTCGGCAGTGGAATTTTGTTTATTTGAGGACCATTGAAAAGGCAGCTCTGTCTCAGAATGGAATACTTCATCCTCCTCTCCCTATTCCTATCAACTCATTCTGAGCAAAGTCCATTCCAATCAGTTTGACTCATTATTTTTACAAGATTGAAAGATGAATATTTTTACTCAGTGATGCAAATTTCATGTCATTTCTCAAGGACACAGAAAATTTGCAACAGAGAACAGAATTTCTCAAGAAAAACAGTTTTAAAGATCTTTGTCTCTAATACCACTTTCTTGGCTAGCCAATATAGTGTAGCCGAGAAGGAAAATAAATGCCACTAAGTAATTTATTTTCAATGAATTAAAATAAAGACTCCCTAAAGCTTGAGGTGTATGAGTCTAAAAGAGAATAACACCAGAAATAGAACTTATTCCTATCTATTATAGATTGGAGTCAAATATAAATATGACTGTTGTTATGTCCCCTAACAAAAGTGAAAAATGTTCTATAAAAATATGACAAAACACTAATATATCTATATTCAAAATACCTTGTGTTACTAATCATTTTATATACTTGTGAAGGAAATAACTAGTATTGCTTCCCTTAATTTAACTCTAAGGAAACTGAGCACTATGTATAGTGTTTCAAGTTGGTTAGGCTGGAATTACATTTCCCAGAACTTTCTTCCTTATATAGTCTGGTTAGAGTTGAACAAAAGAAGAATTTAGAAGGCGGAAAGGAAGCAGCAGCCATTGTTCACCTAAAGGCATCATGGTTAGGCATGGCAATAGTTACAGAGATTCAGACAGGTCCTTGCTGGTCCTTGTTCTACCCTAATCTGTATCTTGCTCCTCTTCCTTCCTGCTTCCCCTGCGACCAAGTGTGGCCTAAGGCTGACCACAGAAGCTCCACTACAAACCCATAGAGGGAGCAACCACATAGACCTGAGCTTCCCATTCCATGTGGTCCTTTACAGTCATCTTTTGGCTGGGCATGCCTGACTTCTGGATTGATTGTATGGTCACTCCCTGATTTTCTGACTTCCCAGAACCTTCATTCTTCTCCCATAACTTCAGAAGGTCTGTGAACTATATTAGATTTCTTATCACATAGTTTCATGTGCTGATGGTCAGAGAATTCCTGCAGCCCAGCTCAGCTGAACAGCAAAACTCCCTGTCAGAGCCAGCCCACCACCTTCAAGGTGACTAACTCTACTTTCTGAAATAGACGGTCCCCCTGCTGCACGTAAATTTGAGAAGTACATGTGTTTACCTTTGAACATAACAAGCAAAGCTGCGTTAGCCGTGTACCAGTGAGTAATGGGAACTCCTTGGGAAAGAGACTCCCATCTGCGAGGGAAGCTCATACACAATGAAGCTAGCTCACAAAGCCTGGCCTCATTAAAACACAGTGATTTAAATTTGTGTGGAGGTGTTGCTGTTAAAATTGAGTAGCAGGTACCCTGTATGGGTGAAAGCTCAGACAAATTAATCCAGTAAAAGTCAAAATGGTATGAATTGGTGATGGAATAGGGCAGAATCTTTATAGCCTGTAGTTAAAAGGCCTTGTCACTTATGATGGGGTATACTGGACTATCCTGATTATTTCCTTCTTTGGAAGCTGGAATCAGCTTCAGAGACAACCTTCATTTCTCACTGTTGGGGACCATGTCATGGCCCTGACTCTGCCTGAGGGCTTTTATTTGGCAGCCTGAGTGTATTACACACACATAGGTGAAACCAAAGAAGTGGAGATCAATGCCTGGAGGTGTTGCTTCAGGACAGCCAGGAGTCTGTGGGTCCCTACCTACCCTAGCTCCTGCTGTGGGATGACTCTGCGGCAGGTGTCTCTCAGAGCTTCCCAGTGGCAATGTGTTTGAGAACACACCCTGTGCTGGCTACCCTCTCTCTCGCCCCTCTCCCTTTCCTGCTTCCCTGCAGATGTTTCCTGGGACTACGCTCCAGCTCCGCATAAACCACTTGCATGTTGAGTCCTAGTCTTAAGATTTGCTTCTGAGGGATTAAAAATAAGGTCTCATTTATTCTCTTAGCTGGCTATGATTCTTTCTGGCTGTTTCATTTTGCTGAGGATTTATTTATGATGTTAAAATTGTATTGGGTAAAAACAGACGGGGAAACAGGTCTTGCAGGTAAAGCAAGAATGTCTAATCATAAACAGCACTAAGATATTAAATTAGAAACTTCTGTGAAAACCACAAAATGAATTTCAGGTTCCAGAGAGTGTTGTGAGGCTGTGAGGAGGGTAGGAGGATCTTATCTCTTATTCTGAGCCCAGTGATAGGGGCCTCAACAGGACTCCTTGAGGAGCTTTGATATGTGCTTCTGCAGATAGGGAGACACAATGGACTAGCATCTGCCTCCTGTCTGGAAAGGTAAGAGGTAGAGATTTGCTCCTCTAAAAGCAGAACAAGGATAGATTCTGCAGCCCTTGTTTTGCCCAGTATCCCAGTGGTAACTTGATAACAAATCTTATATTGACTGAGAAAGAATGTGAGTTTCCAGTGGAATGGATGTTGACTTGCTCCTGAGAGAGAGGCAGTGCCCATGTTCTCTTAGACCATACAACTAGGAACAGCTAAAGAGGTACATGGCCTCAGCAGAAAGGTCCTAGCATTAACAGGTAGATTTCTAACTGTTGAGAAGTAAGATTACTGGATTTAGCAAATACAAATACAGAACACCCATTGCTGTGCAAAAAATTTTTTGTTTAATGTACTCCAATTTGTTTATTTTTTCTTTTGTTTCCCTTGCCCAAAGTGATATATCAGAAAACAATATTGCTATGAGAAATGACTCAGAGTCACCCAATAAATTCCATTTAAAAATATAGAATACCCAGTAAAATTAAAATTTTATCTAAACAATAAATATATGAGTTATGTATATACCATGCACTTTTTAGGATACACTTATGTAAATAACTTATTCATTGTTTAGCTGAAATTTGATTTAGCTGGAAATCCTGTATTTTATCTGGAAGCCCTACTTCTACCTCATCTCCAATTCCCAAGAGAATGAAGCCAGTTACAAAAAAGAAAACAAAACAAAAACCAAAAACCTAGAGTAGAAGGTGAAGGCTTTGCTATGTTTCCACACTTAGCTAAAAAGTAAATGAAAATTTAATGCTCAACCTCATAAATTATTTTATTTCTTTAATTAATTCATTCATTTAACACATACTTTTTGAGTGTTTACTATATGTCAAGCACAGTTTTAAGCACTGGGCAAATAGCTGTGAAAGATGAAGGCCAAGTTCTTGACCTCACAGAACTTGTATTCTCTTGATGTATATATACTTGGCAAACAAAATAGAACTTGACATCAAGAGAGCCTGCAAATTTTTGAAATAGGTAATGATTCCTGTCTTAGCCTTCTTAATTTTTGCCTCTCCGTTCTGTAGTGTCTTAACTACAAAGACATTATCAAAAGGAAAACCTGGAGTATCATCATTACTGTTCAATTTACTAAGATCTGTTTGCAGGTGGTAGTTAAATGAAGAATCCTTGCCTAGACCTGGTGATTGATTTATCTTATATATAAATATACAGGTCTGTCCAGAAAGTATTGAGCCAACATCAATATATATAAAACAGTTTGCATAGTTGATACTTTCTGGATAGACCTTGTATATATAAATACTTGATTCCCTCTATTTTAAAAAAGATTTGAAGAAGCATGATTCATGTATTGCCTGCTTCACTCATTCATTCATTCATGCAGTCAAAAAATAAGATAAAGGTTGTGATGGTGTCTTAGTACCACGGACCTGGATATGATGGAGTAAAAGAAGTGCAAGGTTCTTGATGCAAAAAGCCATCCTTTCAGAGATGTCAAATTCTAATGTCATCATGTATTGGACTGTTACAAAATAAATAAAAAAGGAGAAAAACCAAATACTGCAGCTCCCTCTGGTAAAATTTAATTACGGTTTTGCTTCCTCCTTACTTTTCTAAATCTTTCTACCACCCTCTGTGAGACGTGAAATGAAAATAAATATAGATACTAAAATGCAGACAGAACGAAGAATATATTGGATTTAATATGATTGGTTGGGGAAATGGGGGCTGTCTACTGTTGCTGATTGTCCATTTTTGACTTGACACTCATTTAAATGAAGTGCCTTCAGGGTAAGAATTATATTTTAATATTTTATTCTAAAAGAAAAGTATTAGGATGGTTTGCATACTCATTCAAAAAATATATTTCACAAAGTGCATGTCTGCTTTAGTCTGCATTAGGAATGTATATGAATGTGTGTGCATGTGTGTGTGTGTGTGTGTGTGTGTGTGTGTGTTTAAATATCCCTCAATGTTGCTCTCTTACAAAAAACTACCAGGACATGATGCAAATTTGATTTTTCTTCCTTATGCCAACATCCCCATTTGCCCTGAGATAATATTCAGTTCTTCCTGAAAGGAGTAACAGGACGTTCTCTACTGTATGCAGAACAGAAAAATTCAAATCTATATCTAACAAGTTGGAGTTGCTCCATAAACCATGATCCATAACCATGATTCTATTTCTAAAATTTTATCACCGTAAAGAAAATAAATGGCCTTTCAGTCCAAATTTCATTTTTCTTAGAAGTGAGGAAACAGGCTCATAGATGCTAAAGCTCCTTGTCCGAGTTGGCAGAACTGGTTAGTAACAATCTTCCTGCCCAGTGTTTGAATCATAACAACCTTCTGCCTCCTTTTTAGAGTCTGGGTGTGCATATTAGCCCCCACGTGAGTTGACACACTGGCATCTTCTTCAAAAGAGGACATGAGAAAATGATCTATTCCTCTAAGCATCTCCAGAAGGGTGGACACTGGTAATGTTTGGAAGTGGTTTTGGAGGCAAAGCTAGGGGTTGTGAGGCTACCTACAACTACCATATCCTTAAGAAACTCAGAAGGATGGGCCCTATCCCCATGTAGATTATTTTGAGCAATTTATAATTATTGACTCTCTTTTCATGAGGTACCTAAGCTCTCCCAGTTAAGTTCTAGATCTATTGTCTTTGCTTTTCAAACCTTTCATGATGCATTTTTTATAAATACAGAGTCTCCTGGTAAGTTCCAATTGATTTCATTTTTCATTGACTTTATTGATCAATTAAGTAACTTCCCATTTTACATTTTCACTGGTAACAGTCATTTCCTAAACATTTTGATACTGCGTTTAAATAATAGTTACTTCACATATTACACCCCTTCCCCCAACTCAGACAAATGCAAGGATCTTAAAGATGTGCAAATGAGCTCTTTGCTTATCATGGCTACTGTTTCTACAAGATCCAAAGATATATTCAATAGTTAGCAGACAGCACCTTTGGCCTTTGTGTCACATGGACTTATTTCTGTTTTATGATTATTCAAGAGAGTTGTCATGGCATAAGAACTCTGAATTAAGTCTGAGTGATACCGTTGTGCCAGAACAAGTGTGAGGGCAGATTTCATCAGCCTAGTAGCACATCTAGACTTATATTGCATAAAGTTAACTGTGCATACTATGATGAGCCATGAATGCTCCTTTATAAATGGTAAACGGGAATAAAAATATTGCTCTATTTTCCTCAGCATTTCTATGCACGAGGATGAGTCTTGACAGTATCTTGGAGGGTTTTTAATTTGGCATTAGGCACAAGCATGCAATTTCTATTTTCTCAGCATGACTAGGCTACATCTTTAGTCTCATAATGGGAAAATAACACAGTATCTGCATTCATTTTTCTGGCAGCAGCTATTGGTTATTGCATTATTTTCTCAATCAAGAAGTATGATTACTTTTGTGTTCCTTTAATTACATGAAGGTGATTTTCTTTTGTAGCATTACTTGAAAGAAACTAACACACACTTTTATTCTCTCATGTAAGTATATAATACATGGCCATATGCCTATCAGTTTATTCCCTAAAAGTTGCAAAAATTCTCTTCACAATGAATTTCATGTAATGTTGTCATATTATAAAATAAGAAATACATTCCTGAAAAGAAAGTCTAAGTAATGCTAATATTATTAGTTAGTCGTTGCTATATAACAAACTGCCACAAAATATGATTGGCATGAAGCAATAAGCATTATGTTTTATTCGCATAGTTGTCATCCAGCTGAGGTAGTTCTATTTCAGGTTTGAGGGTTGGGCTTGGTCTACTGCACATTCTGGGGCCCAGGCTGGAGTCATTGTCTATCCAGGGTAGGATCTTCCCATATCAGAGGTTAGAAGTTTCCAGATGGGAAAGTCAAAATAAGAGATGCCTCTTGAGACCAAACTTGATACAGGCACAATTGTCACTTCTACCCACATTCCATTGGCCACATCAAGTTATGTAACAAAGCAACATCAGTGACAGTAGGAAAAAAATGCTCCTTCCATAATCATACCTTCAACTTTAAAAATGTAGTAAATTACAATTTCTTATTTAAATCACAGATGTTACTTAAAATAATAATCTGCTATATGTGGTCAAATTTCAAAAAAATGAAACAGGAAATGGAATGAAAATGCCAAGTTTGGCAGAATGTTGTCCATTTTATCCCTTTTCATACTTTATTTCCTGTTTTAGCTTCTAAGTGAGAAAGAAGCTCTGATAATATAGAGAAAGTGAAGTTCCATCAAGCAATGCAATGTCTTAAATGCTTTGTCAAATAGAAAGTTCCTCAAATTCAGTTAAATATATAAAATTTCACTGTTATTTTAATATTTTAGGCAAATGTATTGACATATAATTTCATGGTTTTCCTAATTACTGAATGTAGAAAATGTGTTTTAAAAATTGGATTTTTTAAATGTATTATCAAGCATTCTTTTAGATCACTGCTTTATCAAGTTTTATATAAGCATTGTATTCACATTTATAAATGGGCATATTGACTTTTCAATTTATTGATTGGTGATGAAGATTGGGTGGGAGTAGGTGATACATATATATATATATGAAAAATGTATAAATCTTTTCTGTAGAAAATGTTCTTTTTAAAATACATTCTACCCATTGAGAAAATCAAGTCATAAATGACACTTGCAGTGACTTGCAGTTAACAAATAATAGACGTAGCTCATATTCTTCTCATATATAAACCCAGTAAATAAAACCCATACCCTTATCATATGTCATACTGCTACCCCAGCTGACATAGCTTCAAGAAGCTCTAGTTTGTTGCTGCTTTGGTTATTTTGATAGATATTTTGTTTTTTAATTAAAAAAGTTAAACTTTGACTGTGTGCCTTCTCTTTCAAAATAGCTTGGATGGATATTTCTCTGTGATTCAGTGGATACTAGGTTGTAATTTCCTTCACTTTCCTGAAAACATAATGCAGTTCTTTCATATATTTCTTAAGGACTACATGTGGTCATTGAATAATTGTTATTTGAGTGACTACTAAAATATAGCTGTGATTATTTGTGGCAGACTTCAACATATATTATCTTTAGTTTTTAATACACTAAATAGTTACTATTGGTAATGATTTTGAACCATTGATGTGTGTAGTACAAATGTAGAAAATCTTTAAATGCAGGATAGGAAAATCTCACTTTTTTGAAGGAAGGTTGTAATCATTAATTCGTTTTTAAAAGAAAATGGCATTTTATTAATTTAATGAATAAAAAAAGTAATGATAAGCAAAAAGTCAATTTGATGTTAAATAATACAACTTGTAAAACTGTCTTAGACAAGACTACTGTTTTTGAAAAATGAGTTTATGGGCTTTGACCCCATTTTGAAAAAGCTTTATGAATATTAAAAGTGACAAGATATGTAAGCACCCAATAGACAATGGAATTTAAAAACAACATAGTCAGAATTGTGTGTAGTTGTTGATGGATTACCCACAGCCAACATGCTTTAATTGGTCAGAGGATAAAAAGAATAGAAACCCTTTAGACCAATTTGATATTTATTTAAGTAAGTTGCAATTTAAGAGGACATCTGATTTCACTGAATTAGCCAAAAACCCAAACCCAAATGGCATTTTAAGCCAAGATAGTTCTTTGAAGGATCTTGAGACATGTAATTTATCTGAATGCATGTTACCCTCAGCTGTGATTCCTGGAGGCTAGGACCTATGTTATATTCACGGCCTTCCTTACCTAGTACAGTACCTGGAATACTGTAGGTGCTTAATAAATGTTTAAAAAGAGAAAGACATCTTGAAATGCTACTTTAAACTTTATGAAAAAATATGTTCTTTCAGTACTTATTCTGGTAGCATTGACTTTTTGAGATATGATTTACATTATATTTATTTTAAACAAATCTATATTTTTAGTGGTTGAAATAAAAGTGTTGCCTCTTTGAAAACAGTGACAAACTGCTATACATTAAAATCAATACCTTAGGCCATGGCTGGTGTGGCTCAGTGGATTGAGCTCAGGCCTGCAAACCATAGGGCCACTGGTTCAATTCCCAGGCAGGTCACATACCTGGGTTGAGGGCCAGGTCTCCAGTTGGGGGTGAATGAGAGGCAACCACACACGGGTGTTTCTCTCCCTTTCTTTCTCCCTCCCTTCCTCCCTCTCTAAAATTAAATAAATATTAGATACTATTTTTAGACAAACCTCACATGATATAAATAGACCCAAATAAAAAATTCTCAAATGTTAATACAGATGAAAAAATTGTTTCTTTATGTGAATAAAGTTAAATTTATAAAGAAAAATAAATAAAATATTTTTGTAGTTATACCAGAATATACATATAAGTATATCCTTTTTTAATATTTATTTATTATATTACAATCATTTCATTTTTTCCCCATTGCTCTTCCCTGCACCACCCTCCTTCCCCCCTCCCCACAGTCCATCCCCACCTCGTTGTCCATGTTCATGCTAGCGCCCTGACTAAATCCCTCTTCCACTTTCTCTCTCCCTCTCCCCCATAGTCACCATCATTCTGCTTCACTTTTTCCCCCCATGTCTTTGGTTCTGCTCTGCTCATCTGTTCTGTTCATCAGTCTCCTGTAGTAAGTGAGATCATATGGTACTTGTCTTTCACTAACTGGCTTATTTAACTAAGCATGATATTCTCCAGTTCCATCCATGCTATCTCAAAAGGTAGGAGTTCCTTATTCCTTTCTGCTGCATAGAACTCCATTGTGTAAATGTACCACAATTTTTTGATCCATTCATTTACTTAGGCTGTTTCCAGCACTTGGCTATAGTAAATAGCACTGTTATGAACATAGGGGTGCTTAGGTTCATCTTAATTAGTGTTTCAGGATTCTTCAGGTATAATCCTAGCAGTAGAATGGCTGGGTCATTAAGGAGTTCCATTTTTAGATTTCTGAGGAAATTCCATACTGTTTTCCATAGTGGCTGCACCAGTCTGTATTCCATCCAGCAGTGCAAAAATGTTCCCTTTCTTTCTATATCCCCACCAGCACTTGCTGTTTGTTGATTTGTTCGTGATGGCCATTCTGACAGGTGTGAGGTGGTATCTCATTGTGGCTTTAATTTGCATCTCTCTGATGGCTAGTGATGTTAAGCATTCTTTAATATGCCTATGGGCCCTTTGTATGTCTTTGTTGGAGAAGTGTTTGTTCAGGTCCTTTGCCCATTTTTAAATTGGATTGTCTGTCTCCTTGGTGTTGAGTCATATAAGTTCTTTATATATTTTGCAGATGAAACCCTTGTATGAAATGTCATTGGCAATTGGTACCCTTTTTATTTTGCTGATGTTTTCTTTAGCTAAGCAGGAACTTTTCAGTTTGATATAGTCTCATTTTTCATTTGTTCCTTTATTTCCCTTGCTTTAGGAGAGAGATCGGTGAAAACATTGCTGCATGGGATATCTGCTATTTTTCTGCCTATGTTTTCCTCTAGGACTTTTAGGTGGCACCTTCCTCTAGGTGGCATGGTTTAGGTTTAAGTCTTTTATCCATCTTGAGTTTATTCTGATGCATGGTGTAAGTTAGTGGTCTAGTTTCATTTTTTTGCATGTTTCTGTCCAATTATCCCAACACCATTGTTGAAGAGGCTATTTGCACTCCATTTTATCTTTTTTCCCCCTTTGTTGAATATTGGTTGTACATAGAGTCCTGGGTATATTTCTGGGCTTTCTATTCTGTTCCATTGAGGTGTAAGTCTGTTCTGTGTCAGTACCAGACTCTTTTGAT
This sequence comes from Noctilio leporinus, assembly GCA_004026585.1. Taxonomy (NCBI): domain Eukaryota; kingdom Metazoa; phylum Chordata; class Mammalia; order Chiroptera; family Noctilionidae; genus Noctilio; species Noctilio leporinus. Next base: position 130,410 of record PVIW01002839.1, read on the forward strand.
TACTATGGCTTTGTAATATAGTTTGATTCCTGATATTGTGATTCCTCCTACTTCATTCTTCTTTCTCAATATTGCTGTAGCTATTCAGGGTCGTTTGTGGCACCATATAAGCATTTTAAGTATTTGTTCTAAGTCTATGAAATAAGACATTGCTATTTTAATAAGGATTGTGTTAAATCTATTTATGGCTTTGGGTAGTATGGACATTTTAATGATGCTAATTCTTCCCATCCATGAACATGGTATATGCTTTCATTATTTGTATCTTCCTTTATATCTTTCTTCAGTGTTCCATAGTTTTCCAAGTACAGGTCTTTTATCTCCTTGGTTAAAGTTATTCCTAGGTACTTTATTTTTCTTGTTGTTATAGTAAGTAGAATTTGTTTTCTAGTTTCTTTCTCTGATGTTTCATTGTTGGTGTATAAAAATGCCTTCGATTTATGGATATTGACTTTGTATTTGGCTATTTTGCCAAATTCACTTATTAGGTTGAGTAGTTTTTTAATGAATTCTAATGGGTTTTCTATGTACACTATCATGTCATCTGCAAATAACAACAGTTTGACTTCTTCCTTTCCAATTTTGATGCCTTTGATTCCTTTTTCTTGTCTGATTGCTATGGCTAGAACTTCCAAAATGATGTTGAATAGAAATAGAGAGAGTGGACACCCTTGACTTGTTCCCGATCTTAAGGAAAAGGCTTTCAGTTTTTTCCCATTAGTAGGAGGTTAGCTGCAGGTTTTTCATATATGACCTTTATTATGTTGAAGTATCCTTCCTCTATTCCCACTTTTTTTATCATAAATGGTTGTTGAGCATTTTTATCATAAATGGTTGTTGAACTTTATCAAATGCTTTTTTTAGCATCTATTGAGATGATCGTATGGTTTTTGTCTCTCATTTTGCTTATGTGGTATATTACATTTATTGATTTCAGAATATTGTATCATGTTTGCATCCCTGGGATGAATCCCACTTGATCATGGTATATGACTTTTTTAATATATTGCTATATCCAGTTTGCCAAAATTTTGTTGAGAATTTTAGCATCTATGTTCATCAGAGATATTGACCTGTAGTTTTATTTTCTTTCTTGTGTCTTGACTTGGTTTTGGGATTAGAATAATACTGGCCTCATAGGAAGAGTTTGGGAGTCTTCTCTCTTCTTGAATTTTTTGGAATAGTTTGAGAAGGATAGGAATTAGTTCTTCCTTAAATACTTGGTAAAATTCACCTGTATAGCCATATGGTCTGGGGCTCTTGCTTCAATTTCACTAGTTCTTATTGCTCTATTCAGGCTTTTTGCTTCTTGATTCAGTTTTGGTAGGTTATACTTTTCCAGAAATTTGTCTATTTCATTCAGGTTGTCAAATTTCTTGTCATATAGTTGTATGTAGTAATTTCTTACAATCCTCTGTGTTTCTGTGGTATCAGTTGTGACTTCTATGTCATTTCTGATTTTGTTTATTCGGGACAGCTCTCTTTTCTTTTTTTTAAACACTTTTTATTTATTATTCTTAGAGAGAGGGGAAGGGAGAGGGGCAGAGGGGGAGAGAGACATCACTGTATGGTTGCCTTTCACTGGCCTCCAGCCATGGACCTGGCTGGAGACCTAGTTTGCAATCTCATAATGTGCCCTGTCTGGGGAATCAAACCAGCAACCTTTCGGTTCACAGGTTGGTGCCTTTCCACTGCCAGGGCTTTCTCTTTTTTCTTGATAAGTCTGGTTAATGGCTTGTTATTTTTGTTTATCTTTTCAAAGAACCAGCTGTTCTTTGAAAAATGTTCTTTTTTCAAAGAAAAAAAAAAAGAAATGTCCTTCTTTTTCTCTGGATTTATTGATCCTTTGTTCTTTTAGTTTCTATGTCATTTAATTCTGCTCTAATCTTGATTATTTCCTTCCTTCTATGTGCTCTGGGCTTTGGGTTTGCTCTTCTAGTTCTTATAGTTATAGGGCTTGGTTTTTAATGTGAGCTTCTTCTAACCTTTTTAGGTAGGCCTGTATTCTACAAACTTTCCTCTCAGGACTGCCTTCACTGTGTCCCATAGGTTTTGGGCAGTTATGTATTCATTTTCATTTGCTTCCAGAAACTTTTCATTTCTTCCTTGTTTCATTGTGAACCCAATTATTATTCAATAATAGTGTGTTATTCAACCTCTATGAATTTGAATGTTTTTGGGTTTTTTCCTTGAGGTTAGTTTCTAGCTTCAGGCCATTGTGATCTAAGAATATGCTTGATATAATTTCAATATTTTTTGAATTTATGGAGGCTTGTTTTGTGTCCCAACGTGTGGTCTATGTTTGAGAAAGTTTTATGTGCATTCGAAAAGAATGTGTATTTTGTTTCCTACGGGTGAAAAGTTCTATATATATATCTGTTAAGTCCATTTCATTTAGAGTGTTGCTAATGCCATAATATCCTTGGGGTTTCTTAGTTTGGAAGATCTATCCATTGTTGACAATGGGCTGTTAGAATCTCCTATAATGAGTGTATTATCTATATCCTTCTTGTAGTCCTCCAAGATTTTTTTTTTTCCTATAATTGGGTGCTCCTATGTTGGGTGCATATATGTTTACAAGGGTTATGTCTTCATGATGAATTGTTCCCTTAAGTATTATGAAATGTCCTTCTTTTTCTCTTCTGATGACCTTTGTTGTGAAGTATATTTTGTCTGATATGAGTATTGCTACCCCAGCCTCTTTTTCATTTCCATTTGCTTGAAATGCTTTTTTCTATTCCTTCATTTTCAGTCTGTGTAGATATCTTGTTCTGAGGTAGTTCTCTTATAGACAGCATGTATCTGGGTCCTGTTTTCTTATCTATTCAGGTACCCTATGCCTTTTGATTGGAGCATTTAATCCATTTACATTTAAGCTTATTATTGATAAGTACTTATTCATTGTGAATTTTCTCTCTCTCTCTCTCTCTCTCTCTCTCTCTCTCTCTCTCTCTCTCTCTCCCTCTCTCTCCCTGTTCTTACAGCAGTCCCTTTAACATCTCTCTCAATGCTGGTTTGGTAGAGATGTATTTTTCATAGTTTCCTTTTTTGTCTTGGAAACTTTTTATTTCACCTTCCATTTTGACTGAGAGCCTTGCTGGGTAGAGTAGTCTTGGTTGGAGGCCCATGCTTTTTATTGCTTGGAATATGTTTTGCCATTCTCTTCTGGCTTGTAGTATTTCTATTGAGAAACCAGCTGATAGCCTTATTGGGGCTCCTTTGTATGTTATTAGCTGTTCCTATCTTGCTGCCTTTAGGATTTTTTCTTTATTTTTTGAATGTTGCCATTTTAACTATGATGTGTCTTGGTGTAGGCCTGTTTGGGTTCATCTTCATTGGGATTATCTGTGCTTCCTGGATGTGGGTAGTTTTTCTCTCATCAAGTTTGGGAAGTTTTCTGTCATTACTTTTTCAAATAGGTTTTCTGTTCCTTGTTCCTCTTCCTCTCTTTTTGGTATCCCTATGATACAGATATTACTATGTTTCATATTGTCCTTCAGCTCTCTTAACACCTCTTCATTCTTTTTCAGTCTTTTTTCATTTTATTGCATTTTCTGAGTTGTTTTTTTTTTTTTTTTTTTTTCCATGTTGCCCTCCAATTTGCTAATTTGGTCCTCTGCTTCCTCTAACCTGCTTTGGATTCCTTCTATTGTGTTCTTCAGTTCAGGAATTGTATTCTTTATTTCCTCCTGGTTCTTATTGATGGCTTCTATGTCCTTTTTAATGCTGGTATAATGTTCAATAAGTTCATTGTAGTTCCCTTGAAGTTCTTTGTAATTTTCTTTGAGTTCCTTGAGCTCCTTGAGCTTTCTTATAAGTGTTGCTTTGAATTCCTGTCTGATAGTTTACTTGTCTATTTCACTTAGTAATCTTTCCGAAGATTCCTCCTTTCCTTTCAGTGATGGGACTGTTTCTTTTCCTCCCCATTTTAGATGGCTCTTCTTGCTTGTTTCCGTTTCTTAGATTAATCTGTTATGTCTCCCTTCCTTCATGGAGTGACCTTCTGTGGTAGGAGACCTATGGGATTCAGTGGTGTAGTCTCCTAGTTTTCCTCAACTTGCTGCTCTTGGGATGCCCAAATTATGTCATAAATTTGCGCTACCTGGTTGTATTTTGGATTTGGCTTATGTGTTGCTCTTTGATGAGTTTTTCTCTTCAGCTGGCTGATTGAGAGACACTCCTTGTACCACATTTCATATAATGTTATTGAGCTGCTCCTAAAATAGAATCACTAGTCCAGGCAAAATAACCAGACCTTCAAAGATATATTATACCTTTAGTCATCCTTTCAACTACGTATGAGCCTAGCTAAATACCCATACCCTTAAAGATAATCCCCACTTATAATAACATTCTCAGCTGCAAGTAAGCCCATCCTCATAAAGATGTAAATATAATAAAATATTTTTAAAAATCAACACCTTAGAAAAATAAGCAGATTTAAAGTTGTGTTAGTCTGAAGTAAATTCAGTGTTTCACATTTTAACTTCTAAAATTCATACACATAGCCCTGGCTGGTGGCACAGTGGATAAGGCACTGGCCTGCAAACCAAAAGGTCACTGGTTGGATTCCCAGCCAAGGCACATAATTAGGCTGCAAGCCAGGTCTCCAGCCAGCTCCATAGCTGAAGGCAGGTGAAAAGCAACCATACATTGATGTTTCTCTCCCTTTCTGCCTCTCTCCCTTCCTCTCTCTCTGAAAATAATAAAATCTTTAAAATAATTTTTTTTTAAATAATAAAATAAAATTCATACTTTGTTTAGATTCCATAAAACAAGTTGTGGTTGATACTTTGCTGTAACAGATTTTTGTTACATTTGGTTTCATTTCTTCTATTATGATTCTTTTTCCATGTGTTACCTAGGAGTTGCTTTTCTTTAGTTTTTTATTAAGTTCTTGCAAGGTGGAGGAATGTTTTGTAACTCAAAGGAAAATAATGTAGGACTACTCAAAACCTCAACTTAATAAGGAAAATAAATCTCTTCAAGTTGATGTATCTTAAATTATTAACATAATGGCATCTCAATATGTCTATATACATGTAAAATGAAATGTAATGAAGCCCTGGCTGGTGGCACAGTTGATAAAGCATTTCCTAACAATTGTTATGGGCAGTAACACTGTTTTTCCTGACTATAGATTAGCATTTTGGCCTTTTTCCCAGGTATAGACTTGTGGAGAAATGTTTTTTTTGTTTGTTTTTTTTTGTTTGTTTTTCAACAGAAAATGACATAGGTTATTGTCCCATTACTCCTCTCCTTCTTTCCATTAATTGATTCCCCAGTCTGACAGATTTACAAGCCTCTTGGTATTTGCTAGAAGGTTGGCCACCCTACTACATAGCCTGGAGTCTAGGAAATATATATATCATTGTACCTGAACGTTTTATTCAAAATCATACATTTATGCTTTAAGATTGAATATTTCCATTTGAAATCTGTAAAAGAATAAATAAAATATAACACATGAAGAAGTGATAAAGATAAACTGAAAGTTATCTATATTTAAGGATACTCATAAGACTGTAAGTATGCCTCTACTACCAAAATTATAACAAAATAAAAAATAAAAGTAAGATGATGCTATATCTCAACCATTCCCACTACCAGAAATACACAGTTGTAAACTTTTATGGTTTGCTGATTATAATTATAATTTAAGGTAATCTTTTAAAGTAAGAAACTATTAATTTGCAGTAAATCCAAAGACTTAGACAATTGTTTCGTATTTTTAATCATCCCAACACACAAACATGCACGTATGGGTACAATAATGGTTTTTCTCAGTACTTTGTAACCTAGAGAAAATGCTTTAAGAAAGTCACTTTAGAATGGTAGAAGACAAGAAAGAAACACAGTTTTTGTATTTTTTAGTAATAACGCTTAAGTTTCTTATACTTTGAAGTTAGCTCTGGCTTTGTTCAGCTCATTTAGCTGGACTAAAGAGAGGATCTTAGCACTAGTGTCACATAAAATTTTCATGGGAAGAATAAATAGTAATTTGACTAACAAAAGTAGACTCTAAAAGAAAGGAAAAAAGTTAATATTTTTTTCCAAAAGTTAATATTTTGATCCCTTGTTAATAGAGATATTTGTTATATAAATTTGTTTTCTGTCCAGTTCAATTTCATAGAAAAAACAATGTGGTTTTAGAAGTTGATGCAGAAAATATTACCAGGAACATAATGAAAAATGGCATGTCCAGCACTTATAATGCATTGAAACTCCATTTGTGTCTTTGGTTTGCTGTGAAAATACAGTAAGTCACCAAAATCCAATGTATTCAAGTGAATAAAATTTATTTCAATTTTACATATTTATTGATCTCAAACATTTACATGAAATGTTAGTACATGCAGTACAAATGTGCACCATATCTTGCCTTAAGGATCTTGTCATGTATCAGGAGAGAAGTTATATAAATGCACAGAAAGTTAAATAACAGTAGAATATTTGAGTAAGTAAGTAGCAAGCCCTGGCTGGGTAGTTCATGAGTTAGCATGTCATCCCTATAAGCCAAAGTTGTGGGTTTAATCCCTGAACAGAAAAATCAATCAATCAACAAACAAACAAACAAACAAAAACAAGCAAGTAAAAGTTGAGTTGATCCTTGATGATGGTGAGGAGGTGGAAGGATTTCTTAAATCTAGGGGATAGAAATATTAAGTTACTTGCCATATAGAGTATGGATCAATATTTATAAAGCAAGTGTAGTAAAATATTAATTGTAGACTACACATGGGCTTGTGTAAAATCCTTTCAACATTTTTTCTGCGTTTGAAAATTGTTATAATAAAATGATGATTAAAGTCCAGAATATACAAGGGGAGAAGGAGTGAAGTGCTCCAACTGGCATTTAGCTTCTATGCAGATGTAATGAAAACTAAAGTATGTAAAGTTAGTTCTCTGAATAGTTGCCTGTCATTAGTTCTTCCCATGATTTGATCAGAAGACAGAAGGACTTAATGTTAGAGAATAAATTACATTTTTTATCTTTCAGAAAATAGCAGAATTTTAAACTAAAACTAGCTTAAATAGAGGGCATGTTGCCATCGTACAAAATGAAAAAGCCAAACCTAGGACAGAGCTCG
>PVIW01002839.1:142500-195823 GCA_004026585.1 Noctilio leporinus
CCATGTTCATACTCAATATATAACTATTTATTTTGTATTTCTGTTTTGGAAAGTTATTAGGCATTACAAATATAACCTTCAAATAGAGTGATTAATTTTACCCAGAATTCACCATTCTCATATTCTTGCTTTAAAATTTGATACTCTTATTAATTTGGTTGTTCAGGTCAAAAATTCCTGGATTTATTTTTGATCTTCCCTCACACCTTCCCTCCCTCCCCCCTTTCTCCCTCTTTTCCTGTCTCTCTCCTTCCTGCTCTCCACATATACTTCATCAGCAACTCTTGCTGACTTTACCCCCAGTCATATCTCCTTTTAGCTATTTATTGTTGATCTGGTTAAAATCAGGTTTTTTAAAAATAAAATTTTGTGTCACATAAAGATTATAGGAAAGTCAAATTTCAGCGTCCATAAAGTCTTATTGGAACATAACCACACTCATCCGTACATTTTGTCTATAGCTATTTTCTCATTACAGTGGCTGAGTTGAATAGTTGTGACAAAGATTTTTATGACCCATGAAACTATTTGGTCATTTACAGAAAAAAATTGCTGACCTCTCCCTAGAATAACTTCCTTTTACTGCAGCCAAGACCTACATTTCTTTTTCTGACTAGCTTCAATGAAAATCCCAAAATGAGTCTTAATAGCCCTAAATCACATGACTATTTTTGAGCCAACCCATGATTGAAGGATGAGACCACAATCAGCTGGACAGGCCTGGGTTACCTGCCCATCACTGAAGCTGGGGAATGGGAAAGGCTTAACTCCTGAATCACAGGGACTAAACATGGAAGGGAGAAGTTTCCTAAAGAAAATTGAGATGCTGTAACCACAAGAAGGGTAAGTAGAAACTTTGGTAGGAAATACAGACAGTTGACCTACATATAGATCCTTTAGCTTTTTTAAAGATGGCATGTCCTCAAATCCTGTGGTTTAGTCCTCCGGTGAGTTATAGCTTGTTGCTTAATAAGCCACACTCAGTCTACTAGAATGTAATTCCCAATACCTCGAACCATCTGTGTCTTAGGTAGGGTCTATGTTTTGTTTATAATCCATGAACCCCAAATGTCAAATTATTATTATTTACTTTTTAAAAGATTTTATTCATTATTTTTCGAAAGAAGGGCAGGGAGGAGGGAAGAAAGGGAGAGAAACATCAATGTTTGGTTGCCTTTCACCTGCCTCCAGCTATAGACCTGGCTGGAGACCTGGCTTGCAACTTGGTTGTATGGCCTGGCTGGTAATCAAAATCAGTGACCTTTGGGTTTGCAGGCTTGTGGCAATCCACTGAGCCACCAGCCAGGGCCTAAATTATTTTTTTTAAAGCCAATCATGCTACAGTGGGATATAGTCCAGAAAGTATGGCAAAGGAGGTCATATCTGTGGCAATGTCCTCTGAAGAGTTCATACATGTTCTTGAGCCACCTCATGGATGATCTGGGCAGAAACCAAGTTGCTGGTACTCTTTGCACACCCAGCCTTCTGGGCAGCAACAGAGTAAGATCCGTTGGATGTTGTGCCTCATTCCAGCTCCCCTTCCTTATTGTAAGAATTAAGGAGTGCCCATCTAGAGTGGGAAGTTATCTGCTCTAAGGCCTTCTAATTATCAGGCAAACCGTGTTCTTTCAAGACATCACAATTTATGGAGAAGAGAGGAGAACTGATTTATGACCAGTATGTTCATATCTTTGCTCAACAAAGGGATGCTATTGGAGATCATTAAGGAAAAACATTTCTTATGGTTGAATTTATGTTTTAGGAAGTTCATTGACGACAGTTTAAAGGCTCAGCTGCAGTGAGGGAAAACACTGTGGACTAGTAGAAATGATAGAATTGAGTGTAGGTGATTTTCTTAACTCAAGTAATTTCTTAGTTATTCCCCATCCCTGAAGTCATGGAGTAATTTTTGAATCAGTGAAAATTTCTTCATAGCAAAATCAAACTGTAGGCATCTTTAAGAGCCAGATTAATGATAAAGCTGTTTTGGAAATCACAGCAAAGTACCTATAACATGGAAGCTGTTAGTTCCTTATTGATTATTTCAATTCAAGAAATTAATTGAGGATTGGACTTTTAACAGTCTTATGATTCACTCTTTACAGACTAGCAAAGATTTAAAGTTTTGAGCTGCTCTTTGCTAGCATTTTCTCCTTTGAATAATTCTGACATTTCTTTTATGTTCATATCCTCATCAAAAATTCTTTCTGATAGAGAAAATTTTCTACAATAGAAATGATATTTTTGTGTGACTAATAAAAGCTGAATGCCAAAGGGTGACAAATAGACCTTTAGAGTTATAACTGTAGAGGTAAAATCATGTTATGTCTGAGGTCCCAGTCGATTGTGGCATAATACTGAAGCTTTGCTCACCCTGAGATCTCATATTATTCGCATTTTCCAGGATGCAGCCTAACTTACATAGAATCCCCAATAGGCTGTATGTTTTCATTAAAAATTTGCCATGAATTAAAAACTCTCTTTTTCCAAAACCACTTCCAGTTCTACCAACACACTGAAATGATGTATTATAGAACTGTACACCTGAAACCTATATAATTTTGTTAACCAATTGTCACCCCCAATAAATCCAATAAAATAAATAAAATTAAAAACCCAAACAACAAAAAATAAAATGAAATGTTTTGCATTAATTAGTAAGAAGTGCTGAGTCATAGACTTATAGATTTATGAGCTAGATATATTAGAGGAAATTGCAGGAAAATAGACACCAAAGACAGGGAAGCTCAACTAGATTCTTTAAGCTTGTGAAACAAGACTGTCATGATGTTCATGTGAAGAGCTCAGCTGAGGGCAAAGCAGAATCGATTTGAATTGCAATTATACACTTGCCAACTTTGTTTCTCTGGAGACAGTGTGATATATCTTTTTTAAGACCTCTCCACTGCAAAATTATGACATCTGCCAACAAGAAAAGCCTATCTCTCTTTTTTCCAGTCATCCAACTACTCTAAGAGCTCCTCCCCAGGCAAGGCTCTTATACCCCATTTTTGGCTACAAGTTAGTATCTCAACAATCTTTACTAAAAATGTTGCACTGGGTTATATACTTGAAATAAACAATATATTGCATGTGAAATATAATTGAAAAATAATTTTTCAAATGTTTTAAAAGATTACCTATTACCAGCATCATTGGGATCTTTTACCTTTTTATAAGAGACAATGAGCACTCTGTAAAAACCCAGTGGGATGTTAGGTTGAAGATTGATGATAGAGGTTGGGGTTGGCAGCCTTCCATTTCTTAAATTTGTCCACATAAGCATTTGAAAACATGTTGTCATTTACAGAGTTGATCCATTAAGAAACCTGGGATCCACCTTCAATATTATCTTCTCCTTTGTACTTCCACCACTCATCAGCACGATATCCCATACATGCACATACATGCACATGCACATACATGCACATATGCACAAATCCAAATAACCTCTAAAGATTATGGAACCTAGCTTCTAACAGTCTCTCAAAGCCATCCACTTTTCTCCCTTACAGCTGACATCACATTAGAATAAGCTACAATCATTATTCACCTAACTAAGTTATCTACCCACTTCCAATATTCATCTGGCAACTAGAATAATCTTTATTAAAAAGTAAATAAATGATGTCGGCACCCTGCTTGATACTCTTGAATTACTTTTTATTTTAAAATAATTCCAGACATTTTAATGTAACTGTAAAGCCCCTGCATAATTTGGCCTCTGGCCAGCTTCCCAAACTGATTTCTCACCAGTTCCTTCCTTCTATTTCTGTATCAGCAACATCAATCTTCTCTCCTTTTCTCCAAAGGACCAATCAATCTTCTTATCACTTAGGACCTTCAGATATGCTGTTACTTGTGCTTATTCTTTGTTCTTCTGGCACCTTGCTTTTCTTTATTGTTGCACCTATTACAAATAATTTGTGTATATGATATACTATTTAATACATATCTTTAAAATCAAATATTAAATTCTATGAAGTTAGGTACCAAATCTATCTCATTCATTTCTATACCTAGGCAAAAATAGACAACTTGTAAAAATTTGTTTAATGAATGAATGATTAAAAGAATTTTTTCTCTGGCATATAAAACAGGTGTTTGGTATTAGAACAACAGCATGTAGTATATAAAATGCCATCTTTAATAAGAGCATATGTGTTAGGCAATGGTTTCTCTGGTATTTCTTTGAAGGAAATCATTCATCATGCATAGCTAGAGGAAAAGCATCACTGTATATTTACAGAAGTCAGAGCAGTAGAAACTACTAAATTCATTTCACATTCATCTTTTGATTATTCAAACACAGACCATAGACTTATGAAATCACGTGTTCTTTCTTTATTCTGAATTTTTCCATCTGAATCTCAAGCTAAAATGGGATTGTGAAAGCAAAGGCAATTAAGGTCAAATCAGTGAATAATGCATTTGCTTGTCATTCTCACAAGTGGTTTGATTAGGTTTGGGGATTACCTTGTGTGTCTTTCCAAAAGGATAACATTTACACATTTTCTTTCACTTTTACAAATCCCACTAGCAATGGACACATTTGAATATATGAAAGAAAAGCTGTATGTATTCATCTAAAAAAGCTTAGAAATTTCTATTCATTTAAAATATATTTCAAAATGAGGATGTTTTGACTGTGTAAGTACTCAAGTTTTGAAGAGAAATAATTAATTTATAGGTCAGGAGAAAGAATTCCCGAGTTACTTTTAAGTAAGTGTGAAGACTGAGGAAGCAGGCTGAGGTATTTCAGAATACAGTGTACATCCAGGGAAGACATAGGAGAATATTATAGCATTTTTGGCCACTTACCCCTCCTTTCCCTGTAAGAATATTACCACTCCTAACCCATTGCCATATGATTTGCTGTGCTTTCATGTGAATGCCTTGGACACATAGCAATTCTCTTTGGCCAATGGAATGTGAACTGGCATAATGAACATTGCAACCAAGTAGAAGTTTTAATAAACATCACAAATTTTCCACTGTTCTCTTGTTTTTCCTCTTGGTCATGAGCTCATCATGTCACTCTGATGGCCTTTCTTTAGGTTTGGGTTCTAGAAAATACAATAGCTGGACCACAGTCACCAATAGGTAACTAGAGTAAGGCATGAGCAGCATGTATGTTATGTGTTGGTAAGTCACTGAAATTTGGAGTTTGTTACCACAGCAAAAGGTGACTACTCTGAAAAATGGAAATAACTTGTATAAAACTGCTAACAATGGCTATTTATGTAGTATTCTATAGTATAAGTTCTGATGGCTTCTTTCTTTAACCTTCTTTTGTATTATTCTTGTTATTCACATCATGTATGATTCTACAACCAGAAAAAAAGGAAGGCATTTTTTTCTTTAGACAATTTTTCAGCCCTTTAACTACAGATATTTAAAATAAATTTGAGACAATATCAAATTTGGACCAAGGTTCTTTGCTACTTTTAGGACAAACTTAAAATGCTGCATTTAAAATCATCATTCTTCAAATTGATCTGAGAAATCAATGCAATTCCTATAAAAATTTTGCTGATTGTGCAAAAATTGACAAATTAATCATAAAATTTATATGGAAATTCAAGTGACTCAGAATAGCTAAACTAATCTTTAAAAGTACAAAGTTGGAGGATTCACACTTCTTGATCTCCAACTTACCGTAATCAAGATGGTGTAGGATTAGCCTAAGGACAGAAACAGATTAATGGAACATATTTCAGAATCCAAAAATAAATCTCACATTTATAGTCAATTGATTTTCAATAAGAGTGCCAAAGCAATTCAAAGAAGAAATAGTAGCCTTTCAACGAATGGTGCTAGGGCAATTGGGTAGCCACAGGAAAAAAAGTGAAGTTGGACTTTTATCTCACACCATGTACAAAAATTAAATTATTTACATTAAATTCAAATGTAACAGTTAAAACTATAAAACTAGATAAGAAAATAAATGGGTGAATTTCCATGACTTTGGATTAAGGCAATGTTTTCATAGATGCAAAACAAAATAATAAGCAATAATTAAAAAAAAAATAGATGTGCTGAACTTCACCAAAATTAAAAACTTGTGTGTGTCAAAAGAACATACAATCAAGAAATATAAAAAGCCAGTCCATAGAATGGGAGAAAATATTTGCAAATCATATACCTAATAAGGTATTTATATCTAGAATATGTAAAAACTCTTAAAACCTAAAAATAAAAGGACAAATCCATTAAAAAATGGTTAAAGGATCTGAATAGGCATTTTTTATAAAAAGATATTCAAATGGACAATAAGCACATGAAAAGATACTCAATATCATTAATCATCAGAGAAATATAAACTACAACAAAATATCTTTACACACTCACTAGGATAACTATAATCAAAATTACATATAATAGTAATTGGTCCTGTGGATGTGGAGAAATTGGGACCTCATAAAAGGATGGTGAGAATTTAAACATCCACTTCAGAAAAGTATGGTGGTTTCTCAAGTGGCTAAATATACAGTGATCATATGACCAGCAATTTTATTCCTAAGTATGTACCCAACAAAAATGAAACATATGTCTACACAAAAACTTTTGTATGAATTGTCATTATACTTAACATTATGCTTAATAGCCAAAATGAGAAAACACCCAAATGCCAATCAACTGGTGAATGGATAAACAAATAATGGTATATCCACATGATGGCATATTATTAGTCTATAAAAAGGAATGATGTACTAATAGATGGTGCAACATGGATGACTCTTGAAAACATGATGTCAAAGGAAAGAATCAAGTAACAAAAGGTTGAATATTATATTATTTCATTTATACAAAATGTTCAGATTAGGCAAATCCACAGAGAAAGAAAAAGTAGGCCTAGGAGATATGGGATGTACTGGGGGATGGGGCATTAACTGCTAAAGAATAGTTTCATTTTGATTGATCGTGGTGATGGTTGCACAGCACTGTGAAAATACTAAAAAGCTTGAATTATACAACTTAGATGGGTGGATTATATCACTTGTGAATTATATTTCAATAAAGCTTTTATGAACAATCATTATCATCACTGTTGTTATTTTTCTTACTGTTATTTTATCTGTTATTTTATCATTGCTTCTATCAGTGCCTTCACTCTTTCATCCCAGAGATCTAATGGACAGCCAGCTTTTTCTTCTTATCACGAATGAGGACAGGGAAGGTCTTTGAGTTTCCATTGTCTGGAGAAGGGAAAATACTAAACTCAAATTTCTCTTCCACACTGACCATGCTTTCCATCCTTACTTCTCATCATACTTTTCTCCATTTGCCTTTTTTCATCATCTGTAGGGCTCTTGACTTTTCTCCATAGTACTTTCACTTGTTCACTTTTGTACCACTCTCTGGAATGTCTTCACCTCAACTTGAAATTAATTCTTTAGGTACAAGAATTATAACAGTAAACATGACAACTAAATCACTTAACCTATAAACTAGTGTAAGTAATCAATTTATGCTCAGAACCACAGTCAGGGAATTTTTTACTTTATCTTCTGTAGATTTTAGTGATATTGAAAATAATATCTTTCATCTGATTCATCTTTCATTTATTCATTCAAATATATTTATAGAGTGCCTACTATGTATCAGGCACTGTAGATGCTAAGAATTCAATAGTGAGCATAACAGACTTGGTCTCTGCCTTTAGGAAACTAACTTTTGGGGAGACAGGCATTAAAGAAAAAGTCTCAAAAGTGAACAACCAGGTTATGAGTGTCATAGAGAGGGCAAGGAGAAAAGGGTGAGAGTATAAAAAAATGGAGAATTGATATGTCCTTAGGAAGTTAGATATCCATTAATGGAACTAAAACAATAGTGACATATCACATAATGGGTTTACACATTTGCTCTTAATAAAATGAAGATAATGAATGAATCAATGATCATGAATGGATCCTTTCCCTGAGAATCTTTTATGTGTTTTATCAATACAGCCATCCAGATTATGCAAATTATGGTCTGTTGGTTCACTGTTTGGGAGTGTATTATTATTATCAGCTGGATCACAAATTCTCAATACTTTAAAATATTGCAAAATTTGCACCACTGACATGATTCAAAACAAATTCCTGTGTATTGAGTTAATAATATGTTCAAATTATTATACTGGCTCTAATTATAATTAGTTTTATTTTGTATGGAATAAAATTCCTACCCATCTCTCTAATAGTAGAGCAGTGATTACCTACCAAGTTGGGTAGAAGGAGGAATATTGGAATCACCTGAGGGGCTTTGTCTGCTTACCTGAGTATTTCCCTATCCTGGTTCCAAATGCCTACTGAGAACCATGATTCTAGAGAAAAATAATGGATAGCATTAACTATTCAGAATATACTTTGATCAGATTATGATTGGATACCAAATAATTCAGTGATCATGATTTTGATCCATACATCTGCCTACAATTTAGCTTGTTAACAGGAATTTGGTTGCTTCCACAAGTCTTTAATTTACAAAAATAAATGTAATATCCTATAGAGTGTGGAGGAGGTGAAATCAGAGTGAAGTTACAGGGTCATTTTTTACTACTGATTACCACTTTCCTCATCTATAATATTGGCTTAATCATCTCCTACTTTACAGGATATTGGAAGGATTAATAGATATATTTTTATTACATATAGCATATGTAATAAAAGGACATATTACATATTAAGTCCTTTAAATATAGAAATAGTGGGGCTTACATTTCTTCTTTCATAGATTCCATACTTATCAGTGGGTATCAATAATGTAGAAAATACCTAAGAATGTAAATCTTTGGCAGTATAAAAATAGGGAAAATCTATATCTATCAATCATCTGTCTTTCTATCATCTATTTTCTAACATTTATAAGTGAAATACAGCTAGATATTTTTATATTAAGAATATATCAATTTGGATATTAACCCCTTATCAGATGTACAGACAAATATATTCTCTCATTCAGTCAGTTGTCTTTTTTATTTTGCTGATAATTTCCTTTGCAGTGCAGAAACTTTTTAGTTTGACATAGTCCCATTTATTTTATTTTTCTCTGTTTCCCTTATCTGAAGAGATGTATCAGATAAAATATTGCTTTAAGCAATGTCAGAGATTTTTACTGCCTATGTTTTCTTCTAGGGTTTTTTTGTTGTTGTTGTTGTTTGTTTGTGGGTTTTTTTTTGTTTTGTTTTGTTTTGTTTTGATTTTAGGTCTAACATTTAAGCCTAAAACTCAATACCAAAAAAAAAAAAAGTCTACACAATACAATTAAGAAATAGCAAAGGATTCAAATAGATACATTTCCAAAGAGGACATACAGATCAAAAGACATGAAAAGATGCTCAACATCACTACTCATCAGAGAAATGCAAATTAACCTGCAACAAGATATTACCTCATACTGGTCAGAATAACAATAGTCAATAAATCAATGAACAAGTGAAAATGTGGAGAAATGGGGACACTTTTGTACTGTTGGTGGGCATGCAGGACTGGCTTACCTGTACTGGGGCAGCATGGGATTCAGCAGTTTATTGCTGCTACAAAGATCTTATGCTACAAAGATTTGTAAGGATGAAAACAGATTTTTACTAACAGGAAATTCAATCTGAGAGGGCTGAAAACATTCACTGCAAATCACCATAGACCAGCCACCCCCAGGAAGATTAAAGTCCAAAACTTTAATCTTGAAGTCTCTCATTACTGCTTTTCTGTCCTTTTGGAGCTTAAATTGGCCACCAAGCAGGTCTCCGCCCTCTCTGAGGTACCCATCTGTGGGTTTTCAGAGTTCCATCCACTCTTAGCAGCTCTCTGGGCCTGGGGTGTGCTGCTAGACCACTCTAGGACAGGAGTATCAAACCCATTTTCACCAGGGATGAATCAGCCTCAAAGGTGGGTGCCTTCAAAGGGCTGAATATAACTTTAGGACTGTATAAATGTAACTACCCGTGTTCTAGAAGGTTGTACAGGGATGCTCCATTCATTGGATCCTCCTTGTACAGCTTAGGCATGAGAGCCGAAGGAGTTCAGGACCCATGCGTTGTGCTACACTAGTTCTAGCATCTCCTCAGTGGATGGAGCCCCACAAGGTGTGCATCCCCCTGTGGGACCCCATCTCCTGCAAGCTGGCTTCCAACCAGTGTTTGCTGCTCCCGCTGGCAGATCCATGGTGACAGTGGTCCTGCTGCCGCTGCTGGACTCCTGCTGAAAGAATGCATAGCCAATGGGGGGTTTTGCCTCCTGGCCATGCTGGAACCATCACTGACAGGCCCATGTCAGTGGCGAGGACAGCCACTGCAGCCTCTCCTGTGGGGGAGTGGTCCATGGCCTGTCACTGAACCCTGCTCCCCGGGCCACCTGCCTTCTCCCTTCCCCTATTACTGGCACTCACTGTGCTCCAAGGCAACCCTGGAGCACTCAGGAGGGGCCCCAGGAACTTCCCTGTGGAGGGGTCCCTCAGTCCTGAAGCCCAGCATGAGCCTGGGTTCCAGGGTGACACAGAATGATAGGCAGCTGCCGTGCCCCTGGTACTCAAGCTGGGCTCCTGCACCTCCTAACCCCTCTCCCACTTGGGGGGAAGGGGGTTCCCCATTACACAAGCACTGTGAAAAACAATGTAGAGATACATCAAAAAATTTAAAATGGATATGTCTTTTGACCCAGAAATCTCACTTCTGGGACTATATCTGAAGAAATTCTAAACACTAATTTGTAAGAACATAAGAACCCCTTATGTTAACTGCAGCCTTATTTACAGTTGCCAAGACATGGAAGCAGCCCAAGTGTCCATCAGTAGATGGGTGGATAAAACAACTATGGGACATTTACACAATGGAATACTACTCGGATGTAAAGAAAGAAAATTTTACCTATTGTGACAGCATGGATAGACCTAGGGAACATTATACTAAGTGAAATAAGCCAGCCAGAGAAAGATAAATACCATATGAGCTCACTCATGTGGAATCTAATGAACAAACTGAGCTAACAAGGAAATTAGAGGCAAACTCAGCAGAGTGACAGCTAATGTTGGGGGGAAGTAAGTGGGTGAAAGGATCATTGAGCAAAAAGGACTCATGGGCATGAACAACAGTGTGGTGATTGCAGGGGAAGGAGAGTGTAAGGGGGTGAAATGGTAATGAAAAAAATGCAATAAAAATATTTTAAATGCTCAAGTTCTCTAGTAATCTGGAAAATGCAAATAAAAACAATAGTGAAATTATATATTTATTTATAGATTAGAAGAATAAAAATATTAATTTCTTCTCATAATGTGTAGTGAAATGGGCACTGCCATACATTTTTTTTGAGAAAATTTGAACTGTTTAAAAAACTTCAAAGTAATTAAATAATATTAGACAAGTTAACAGTGCTTGTGCTCATTAACACAGTACTCACATTTTACAGAATTTATGCCATAAAAATCAGTTACAGTACATAAGGATCAGTGTAAGGTGCCTTTTTTTTTGTTATCATCAATAATAGCAATAACCAGGAAGTAACCTGAATATTCTTCAATAATGAAACAATTGAATCAATTATGCACATTTATTTTATGGACTATGATAAAGCTTTATAAAACAGTGCATTAGAGTAATACCTGCTGAGTTGAAGAATAGTTATTAAAAGGCAGATGAAGTTATGGATAAATGTGTAGATATTAGTTCATATTGGAAAAAATTAAACCCTGTATATGTGTATATATGTGTCTATGAATCTAGATGAGACTGAAAGAATGAGTATCTTCATGTGGAAGGTCTGGCCCTGGAGAGGAGTTGATGGAGGAGATAATAAGCATCATTAAGTATTTTTGAGTTGTTTCACATTTCATAATAAACATACAGTAACTTTGTGACTTAAAATTATAATAAAGACAAGTCCAATCATGAACAATCCTGTATTCACGTGCATAGCATATGTCTGGAAAAACTCATGACAAACTGCTATTTGGACCCGTTAGGAGAAATGGAGTATTAGGGGATGAGGGAAGGAAGAGCTTTAACTTTGTCTTATACATATTTCTATATTAATATATATATATATTTTACAAGGAGTACCAATCCATGTATTACTCATGTGAGTTCAAAATAAATCCATACTTTTACTTCTTTACAAACCCTAGAATAAGGCATTTCCTCTTCCAATCAGTAGACAACAGTGATTGGCACAAACATTAACCATCATAATAGTTGTAATTTTTGGTTAAGGAGGGTAATCACAGTTTACCTAATCTTAATCTTAGTTTAAAATTGCATGTCTTGCAGAGATTTGTTAGTCTATGAAAGTATGAATTTATAGTAGTCCCAACCAGGAAATGCAAGCTGTAATCCACAAATTCTTAATTTCAGATGTACTATTTTAGTGCTTCTTTAACCCTGAACTCTAATTAAAAATCATTTAGAAGGTTTTAGCTAAAGGGATGGGTGAAAGGGTGTCTTTATGCCCACTTAGGCAGAGGAAAGGTTTTAAAGTGGAAACTGAACAATTGATGACTGCCTTGCCAAGTGCAATTAAGAAAATTTAACAGCACTGAATTGTACCAAGTTCTGGAAGTAAAATCTGCCAGATACTGAGATATGGCTTCTATGTAGCTAATGTTGGAAATGCAGCATGTTGATATGGCTTATACACAGCTAATGTTGTAAACTCAGCATGTCAATTCTTTGATCTGAGTTTTATTCTTGAATAAGTTGTAGTCTCTCCTCGAAAAAAAAAAATATTTTTATGTCTATTGCTAAAAGCAGAGGTCTCCTTTTGCCTCCTTCCCTTCTACATTGTGTGGGACCTTAGTGTCAACTGTTTTAGCCTGTAGCCACCTCTGCCCTGTGACCTGTGATGTTGAATGGTCTCCCTTCTCACCTGGTCTCTAACTTTTTTAACTTCAAAATTTGCTAGTAACAAGTTCTTATTTTTCCAAGGGCTTGGCTCAGAGGCAGAAAGTTTCTGGGTTGGGGGAAGTTCTTAGCTTCAGAGGTTTAGGTATTTTCTTAAAAACATGAGCCATGAATTTTTGAAAAATTATGTAGCCATATGAAATAGCAGTGCAAGCCATGTATAACATGTGCATTCAACTATCAGAGGAGTCATTCAGACAGTGAGTGCTTAGAGTTTTGAGAAAAAAGCAAATCATAAAACTCAGTCTTTTGAACTGGTGGAGGAAACCAGGCGATGACATTTATGTACAAATTCTCTAAGATATATGTTGGCCTGAAATCTTAGAAATGCTACATACAGATAATAACACTTTAGATAGACAATGGTATATACTGTATACCTAGGTGCACAGACATGTATGAAAACCAGGAATGCATCTTTCATTGGTGCTAGTAATAGCTTTGGTATTAGGAATGATATTTAGCTTCTTTCTTCTACGCACTGGATACAAACTAACTCTTACACTCATGGCAATCTTTTATTAAAAATATATCTTATTGATTGTGCTATTACAGTTGTCTCAGTTTTTTCCACTTTGCCCTCTTCCAGCCTGTACCCACCATTCCCTCCAGCAATGGCATCCATGGCATTCTTGTTTGGTATGGTTTATCCTTCCCAAGGTGATGATCATTTTGTTGGATATTCAAGGAGCCAGTGCAATGCTGTAGAATATTGTTTGCCCAGCTCACTATCTTTTTTCTACTCTTTGAACTACTTGCAAGAACAAAAGGTACACTCCATATCTAATAGCTTATAATTGGCCTATTTATGAGCCACATAAATATGGCCTGCACACAGTTACTCAAACTACAATAATAAGAATTAAGTCCTCCTGGAGAAAGAAGAGAGATAGTACTAAATGCATGGCTGGGACTAAAATTCCAGTTTAAAGTTTAGTGGTGAGTGAGTGTGTTCAGGAAAGCCATGAGGTGCTCTTAGGAAGTTAAAAGAATAAATCAGTCTCTGAGAATCTAGAGGAACATGGAAAAAGACCATACATGAAAGTAAGCAGTGGAAGAAGGTGACTTTTGGAGACATAAAAGTTGTTGGAAGCCAGAAATGTAAAGCCGAGGGAAGTTGGTCAAGATTGTGGGTGTCATCCCACAAATGAAAATGTCACTGGTTCTGTCTGGAGCAGGTGCCTAGGTTTGAGGGTCAGTCCCCAGTCACTGCACAGAAGGCTGCCTATACATGTTTTCCTCTTACACTGATGTTTTTAGACCTCTCTTTCTCCCTCCCTTTCCCTCTCTCTAAAAAATAAAATAAAAATAGAAAGATTTTTAAAAAAAGATTATAGAAGATACTTTTTATACCCCACCAATACCCCTTTTGACTTTAACATTGTTCTACAAGTGGGAACTTTGATAAAAAATTGTGTCTGTTTCTTGGCCTAAGAGATTTCTCTGCCTGGTGTCTTCTTATAATTAGCATAGGAATGCAGGAATAGAATTCAAAGTGCTGCCTCTCCCTCCTGACCCCCATTGCCACAACTATAGCATATATTATTTTGTTATTTTAGATGAAAAAAAAATTAAACTATATTTAATTGGTTATGCTGTCACAGTTGTCCCAGTTTCTTTTTCCGTTGTTCCCCTCCACCTAGGACCCCATTTTTCTCCTGCAATCCAAACCCCCCTTAGCTCATGTCCATGGGTTGTGCATATGTTCCCTGATTTTACCCTTTTCTATATTATTCTTAATATCACCCTATCTTGTACCCACCAATTATGTTTCCTAATCCCTGCATAATTCTCCCATTTATCCCTCTTATCCTTCCCAGCTGATAACCCTCTCAATGGTCTTCATACCTATGGTCTGATCCTGTTCTGGTTGTTGGCTTTTTTTTAGTATTTATTTATTTATTTTAAAGATTGTATTTCTTCTTCTTCTTCTTCTTTTTTTTTTTTTTTTTTTTTTTTTTTTTTTTTTTTTTTTTTTTTTTTTTTTTTTTTTTTTGTATTTATTACTCATACAGATAGGGGAATGGAGGGAGGCAGAAAGGGAGAGAAACATCAATGTATGGTGGCCCTTCACCTGCCTCCAGTTACAGATCTGGCTGGAGACCTGGCTTGCAACCTTGTTATGTGCCCTGACTGATAATCAAACCATTGACCATTGGGTCTGTAGGCCGGTGCCTATCCACTGAACCACCAGCCAGGGATCTTTTTATTTTTTAGATTGTATAATTTATAGTTGTGAGTTTGTTGTCATTTTAATGTTTATAACTTTGATCCTCGTTTTCTTAACAAAGAACCTTTAACATTTCATATAATTATGGCTTGGTGATGATGAACTCCTTTAACTTTACCTTGTCTGGGAAGCACTTTATCTGCCCTTCCATTCTAAATGATAGCCATGCAGGTAGAGTAATCTTGGTTGTGGATCCTTGCTTTCATCACTTTGAATACTTCTTGCCAGTCCCTTCTTGCCTGCAAAGTTTCTTTTGAGAAATCATCTGATCCTCTTATAGGTAACCCTTTGTAGGTAACTTCTTTTCTCTTGCTGCTTTTAAGATTCTTTCTTTATCTTTATTCTTTGGCATTTTATTTATTTATTTTTAAATATTTTATTTATTATTTTTAGAGAGAGTGGAAGGGAGAGAAACAGAGAGGGAGAAAGACATCATTGTAAGGTTGCCTTTCACCTGCCTCCAGCTACGGACCTGGCTGGAGACCTCATTATGTGTCCTGGCTGGGGAATTGAACCAGCTACCTTTGGGTTCGCAGGCCAGTGCCTTATCCACTGTGCCACCAGCCAGGGCTGGCATTTTAATTATGATGTGTTTTGGTGGGTTTCTCTTTAGGTTTATCTTGTGTTGGATTGTCTGTGCTTCCTAGACTTGTATGTCTACTCTCTTCACCAAATTTGGGAAGTTTTTCTTCATTATTTTTTCACACAAGTTTTGATTTTTTTTCTCTACTTCTCCTTCAAGCAACTCGATGATTTGGATGTTGGTACATTAAAAGTTGTCATAAAGGTTCCTAGGCCTCTCCTTATTTTTTGGAATTCTTATTTTTTTCATTCTGTAATGGTTAACTGTTTATTTCTTCCTTAAATTCTAAATCATTTATCTTAACCCCCAGTTTCCTTTTCTTCACCATTGGTTTCATGTGTATTTTGCTTAGTTTCACTTAGCATAGCCTACCCTTCTTCACTTCCGCATTTACCATACTCAGACATATCTGTCAAGTCTGTGAGCACCTTTATCACTAGAGTTTTAAACACTGCTTCTGTTAGATTGGCTATCTTCTTGTGTCTTAGTTCTCCCACTGGAACCTTGGTCTGTTCCCTCTTTTGGGCCATACTTCTCTATCTCCTCAACTTGACAGGCTCCTGTGCTTGCCTGTGTCTTAGGTAGAGCTGTTGCGCCTATTACATTGTAATGGGTGGAACCTTAGGAATTTATCAGTGTGGGAAGACTTATTTCACCAGGTTGTGGTGTTGTATGTTGGGGAGGGATCTGAGAACGTACAAGGATACTTGATTAGCAATCACCTTTTTTCCAAACACCTCTCCCACTTCTGGTATGGGACTGGTGCCTCTCTAGCTCTTGTCCTGGTTGTGGTTCCCAGAATGGGTGTCTGTGGAGGTTCTAGGACTGTGGGGCCCTCTAAACAAATGGACTCTTGGACTCTACTATGAGACTAGCAATTTCTTCTTCCACTGCAACCCCCACTGGTTTTCACAGCCAGAAGCAATGTGGTTTTATTTTCCCCGGCGCTGGAACAGTGAACCTCGCTGTGTGATCTAATGCTGGGAGTGCTCCCCAGGTGTCCCTGCTTTTAAAAAAAATGTATGACTGCACTTTCCACCAGTCAGGCACAGCTGCCAGGCTGCCAAATTGCCAAATCTGGACCTCTCTGTCCTGGCTTCACCCCTCCTACCTGTTTAAATGACTATTTCTTCTTTATACCTTTGTTGGACTTGCATGCAGCTTGATTTTCTGGAATTTCTGGTTGTCCCTAGTTTTGAAGTAGTTATATTCCTTCTTAATTGTGGAGAGAGACTCAGCATGTCCACCTACACCTCCATCTTGGCTGCAAGTCCACGCATTTTAAACAATGGCATATAAATGCCCCAACTCTATCCCTCCTTTCGTGATATAACAATGGCTCTCAGAGTCTTAGCTTGTTTTTCTAAGATTCCTAGTGCAATTAAACTGCAGTTATGTGCAACGCTAACACTTGCCCGCAAAGTCTGCATTGCTTCTCTTCCCTTCTCCACAAACCTAGCTACACCTAAGTCTTTGTACCAAACTTTACACTGTGGGAGTCCCAACTAAAATGTAAATTTGTACACAAAATCAACAGTCACAAACTTGGAAATGAAAGACCAAAGTAAAAATGTTAAACTTAAATAATAGGTATGATTAGATCAAGAGGAATTGAGATAAAAATGAATTTCTTTCCTCCAACTGAATCTCTTTAAAAATTAGTTTAGGAAACATTGTTATCTACTGATTTTCTGGGTTAGGACTTTCTGAAGGTAGAAGAAACATAAAGGTGTTTTAAAAATTAAGCTTTTGAAAACTAATGTTTTAAGCTCAAACATATTGCTAGCTACACTAATAGAAGCTCATGTCATTAAAAGATGCATTGTCTGCTTCACTGTGGTTTCCTGCTACAGTAGTTCCTTTTAGAATTAGGTGGCCTTTTCCAAAGAACACTTGTTATGTGTTGAAATAAGGAAAAAACTGCTGAAACACAATATGCATTTTAAAATCTAGTAATAAAGAAAGTAATATGGCTGAATAATGCCTGGGCAGATTAGCTTTGACACTGTATTTGCTTTGTGTCCAACTTTATCCAGCAATGCATTATTCACCAGTACTACACACAGTACTTTATTAAGTCTTAATCAAATGCATTTTATCATAAGTGTCAATTCAATGCTTTGCCATTGTATTTATATATTTTTAAATACTGAGTTCTTTGTAACAAGTGATAAATGCTCTGTCTGGGAAAGAATATCATATTTCTGGGGCTTAGGAATGAGTCATTGTGTAGGCACAGGGTGGTTTTACATTTATATTGAAGTAATTTGCAAGCATATTAAATTGTACTTTTTTTCTCTTCCTAATAAACTGAAATGTGAAAATGTTCATTTAAGTTTTTCTTCACCCATGTGAAAACCAAACAGTCATGTTTTGGTTATACATCCAGGGCATTTTAAAAGGTGTGTAGCGCACATATAGAAAATTCAGATGAAAAATTTTGGTGATAGATGTTTATTTAATAGATTTTTGGACTACATTTTCAAACATGGATAAGAGTTCAAATGAAGTAAGGTAAACTTGAAGATTTATCTAGAAACTGACAAGGAACTGCAAACATGGTTTTGGATACAATTAATTAATAATGAGCTGTATATTTTTTAAATCCAGCTGGGCCTTAGATAGCTTCATTATTTTCCTTGATTTTCTAGGAAAGAAAATGATTTACAAAGTATACTACTAAGTTGCATTAAGATCTTAGGTTTACTATTTTGATGGCATTAGGCAACTTTAATTTTTAAAATATTGCTGAAATCTAACTTTAAGTTGATTGGTAGCCTGGTGCTTTTATCAAAATAGCAACTGTAGATTTATAGTACTTGGAGAAATATGTACAATTACTAAAATCCTACAATATGAGTTTGGAGCAATTTTTTTACAAGTTGGACTATAGTCTCTCTGAGTTATTGTTAAGTGAAGCTGGAATGTGAATGGCACTCAGTTCCACACTCCAGAATGGCATTAGCCCCAAAAATATCACTAGATGGATAAAGTTTTATCTACTGAAGTAATACTTAGACAATTAAATATATAATTAACACTTACATGTGAAATACTGAGACTAAATTAGACGTTTTCTTTAGTTAATTAGCCATAGCTCACCATGCCACATAGGTGATAATCAAATAATTACTTGGCAAAAACAAAATAAAGTTTAACCATCTCCCAAAATAAACCCCCAAAGATTGTTGACTTTATTTATACTTTTATTATAGAAATAGCCCTGGCTGGTAGCACAGTGGATAAGGCGCCGGC
Organism: Noctilio leporinus; assembly: GCA_004026585.1. Classification (NCBI taxonomy): domain Eukaryota; kingdom Metazoa; phylum Chordata; class Mammalia; order Chiroptera; family Noctilionidae; genus Noctilio; species Noctilio leporinus. The sequence goes on from PVIW01002839.1 coordinate 161,446, forward strand.
CTGTGAACCCAAAGGTCGCAGGTTCGATTCCCCAGCCAGGGCACATAACCAGGTTGCAAACCAGGTCTCCAGTAAGGTCTGTGGCTGGAGGCAGGTGAAACGCAACAGTACATTGATGTCTTTCTCCCTCTCTGCCTCTCTCCCTTCCCCTCTTTCTAAAATAACGAAATAAAAAATGTTTAAAAAAAAATAAAAAAGAAATAATAGTTTGTAAAAAAGGACTTCTGTTACATCTAGAAAACGTAATTGAAAGTTAAGGAATCCTAGTGGCTTTTATGCAGAAGGGGTGCAGAGAAGCTACGGCCATTTGTTGTTGCTCTTTAGTGACAGCCTCTGGAAACCAGTGAGGATTGGTGGGCGCAGGTTGTTCTCATTGCCCTTTTACAAAATCTTCCACACTTCAGTGTGTCTTTTCCTTGTTTCTCACTTCTCTTCCTCAATGTACAATTATTCCTCTTGTTTTCCTTTTATGTCCAAATAACTTTAATGCAGTGCTTCATATGTAAAAAATGTTATGATAACAATACCTTAACATATTTGTTTTAGGCTGCATAATTTTTAATACAGAAAAATATTCTTAATATGATTTTTTATAAAAACTAATTAATCAATGGTATTTTGGACCACTTATTATAAGCATTTATTAATAATAAGAATTTCTGTGTAACAGTCTCAATTAAATTAGAACAATAATGGATTAAGGAGAGAAAAAATTTTCCCTTACAATGATTTTTATACTTAAAAATCAGGCCTTTTGATTTAAGTCTGTGTCAGAAGTTTAGAATGAAGTAAAGTGTTAACCACTTAAAAATTAATGTCTGACTTCCCATTTTTACCACATAACTATATGATTTTGGAAGTGTTTTTATTTCATTTCCTAACTTTTTATAATTTGAACAAAAACAAAAGATAGGGTAAAGGCCACCCATCTTACATTTACTACTATATTCTATGTGTGTTTTAAAATATTCTATATTTTTTCTTTTTAAAGATTCCATTTATCAATTTTTAGAGAGAGAGAGGGAGGGAAAGAGAAATAAGGAGAGAAACATCAATGTGTGGCTGCCCTCCATGCACCCCCAACTGGGGACTTGGCCTACAACCCAGGTATGGGCCTTGATTGGGAATCAAACCTGTGACCATTTGGTTCACAGACTGGCACTCAATTCAGTGAGCCATACCAGCCAAAGCTTTTTCCTATTTTTTAAACCTGTCCTCTGTCAAAGATTACTGATGCTGGTATTTTAAAAATTAACTTAGAGACTTTGTGATTCTGATTATAAATCTACAACAGAAAACACCGTGGGTGTGGAAAAGAGAAATCTAGATCAAGTTCCAGGGTTTTTGCTGAGTTTGTGTGTAACCCTGAGCAAGTCATTCAAGTCCCTGGATTTCTGTGTCTTTGTCTGTAAAATAGGACTATGGGATTTGATCCCTCTTATATCTTTTTATTCCATTATCTTGAGTTAGTTTAAGAGTGTTCCTTGAATCAACCCTTGCTGTTTAACGTTTGCTCATCATGTTTACAACAGGGATACTTAGCATTTTTGTAGAAGTTTCTTTCTCTGTGTTTGGATGGCACTGTGTACTCTGTGTGTGTGTGTCTGCATAAGAGAAAGCAAGATTAAAGTGGATTTAGAAAATAATCAAAACTGTAAGATACTAGCAGATACTGCTAAAATCCTCAGCTGATATATCAATGAATCTGAGAGATTTACTAAGAGATGAGTGTCTTTTTTAGTAGGCAGATATATCTCTATGTGCCACATAAAGAATACTGTACATTCTTTATGTGAATGTACAGTAATGGAACTATAAATCTAAATACAATTAAAGTTCTCAAGGAAGGAGAAGGCTGGTCAAGAGTTTGCCAGTAGCAGCAGTTCTCATATCCTTTTCTCTCTTGTGCTAGAGTCTGATTTGATTCCCAGCTTTCTACCCCTCCTCCAGGTGCTCTCATCAGTCCTCCTGTGGTGTGTTACAGGATCCTGCAGATATTAAGAAGTAGAGAGCAAATGTGGTTGCATTCCCTTTTTCAAATGGGTTTTGTACATACAGTTCATAAATGACCAATAAGAATTTACTGGTCAGATTTATTTTCCCCTTAGGATCCTAAAATTGTTTTAAATTATTAGCCACAAGCCCCTTGCTATTTCCTTAAAATATTCATGCTTTTGTGAGACTAAATTGTATGCCAAAAATCATTTTGGTACTTGACTTGGAGACTGTAGACCAAAGTTATACATCCACATGGGAAAACAAGATGAAAAATTTGGCTGCAGCATTCCCCAAAATGTGGTTTCTGAATCATCATGTCTTTCTGTATGTCATAAAGTATGGATAATAATAGGAAAAGATGAGTATCCTCACACAAAATGCAATGCTTGTATTAACATCTGTCAGCTATTTTGCAAAAATATTGCCAAAATGTAATATTTTGCATTTATCTTGGCATTTAGTTCCATTTTGATTTTGTGAGTATTTCTTCTATTTTATTGCCATTAACATAGCATAAAAATGTCTTTCAGATGTGAAAAATAATTTATTTTCAATGACCCAGTAGTTATTAGGGCAGATTAATGCAAGGTGCTGTAAGAGTAATGTAGAAATAAAATGTCATAATTGAACAATACAATTTTCCATAGCAATAAGATTGAGTTGCTCTTGGTAACTTTGTGGGAATCAGGGAGGAAAATAAACATATACAACAAAAATAAAATACACAAAAATCATGTTTTATTGAAAGATCAGGCAGCTCCTTTGGTGATACTATTTTCAGTGCAATAATAAAGCTGCCATGTTAAGTAAGAGCAACACCAAAACTATTTATACTTGATTTTTATCCATAAATGTGTAGCTGGTTTCTATTGAGGATCAATGCAAGATGAGGTTAAAAATGGAAATTTCAGGCCCTAGCTGGTGGCTCAGTGGCTAGGCGCTGGCCTGCAAACCCAAAGGTGCCTGGTTTGATTCCCAGGCATAGGAATAAACAGGGCACATAAACAGGTTGCAAGCCAGATTTCCAGCCAGGTCCTTAGCTGGAGGCAGGTGAAAGGCAACCATACATTGATGCTTCTCTCCCTTTCTTCCCTCTCTCTGAAAATAATGAAATTAAAAAAAGGATATTTCAGTACTGAGAGATATTGGTGGGAGATTATTAATTATGAAAACCTGAGTATTTCCTTTTGCACTTTGGTATTTGTCAGCTTCATAGTGATCTTTATGTTAGTAGTTATAAAAGACTATTTTCTAGAATTTTGAGTTTCACATCCTCAAAATGCTGGAGAGAGAGCTTCCAAATAAATGTAAATACTGTTAGGTAATAGAACAGATATATCCTGGGACCGGGACATGGTGGGGTGTGGATCTGGTTTCATGGGCATGAGATCTATGCAGTCACATCAGACTTATGCTTATAAGGGACCCATATTAAATGCTTGTTTTGATGCTCTTATTCCACCATTTTGAAATTCTTAAAAATACTTGAATAAGGGGCCCTGCATTTTTATTTCCCAACAGTTCTCACAAATTATGTCTGGGTACTCAGGGGAGTCATAATAAAAGAATAAGACTTCATGATGATTATAAACCTTCAACCTTCTTACTGGGAGAGGTGGCACTTTGTTCTCCTTCCAACAGTCTTTTCTTTCTTTCTTTTTTTCTGTTGAATCCTCACCCAAGTATATGTTTTTATTGATTTTAGAGAAAGAGAGGAATGGATACATACATATATATATATATATATATATATATATATATATATATATATATGTGTGTGTGTGTGTGTGTGTGTGTGTGTGTATGAGAGAAATCTCAATGTGAGAGAGGAACATCAATCGGTTACCTCCTGTATGTACCCTGACCAGGAATTGAACATGCCACTTAAGTATGTGCCAAGACCAGGAAACAAAACAGCATCCTTTTGGTGTACAAAACAATGCTCCAGCCCACTGAGCCACTTGGCCATGGCTAGTGTTCTTTTATTTTTCTCTCTCTCTTGTTCTACCTCCATCTTCAATTTGATATGCAAGACAGACCCTCTCCAAATTTAAATTCTCTAAAAAGGTCCAAAGTGCCATCCATGGTTGATTTGAGGTTACCTTGGAAATAACTTGACATTCATGTTTTGGGATATCTATGTTGTTGGAAATTTACCCCATGACTCATCTTCTCACATAGATATTGGCTCTCTAGCTCTAATGCTATGCTGGGCACCAGGCTTCATGCTTTGGATGTAGTAGTGAATAAGAAGACTATGTTCTGTCCTCCTAAATTTATAGTTTAGAATGGTAGACAATCAAGCCAAGGCCAAACAAAAGAGATTGTGATGGTAGTAGAACAGGCCCCACCAGAACACAGGGGAGGAAAACCTAAGGAAGTGATATCTAAAGAGAGAGAAAGCAGGAAGAGGGAGCAGCATGAATTAAAGCCTGGAAGTGAAAGACTGCAATCTTCAGGATTTCCTCCATGGAAAACTGCACTGACAATATTCAAAGTATGTATAAGCTAGAGGGCTTTTCTTTTCTTTTCTTTTCTTTTTTCCCCAAGGGATAACAAGTTTGTAAATACTGGGACTGTCAATGAGTTAATAGTTTGGTCGAGAGACTACTACAGAAGGGATTGCCTTCACTTTCTCCAGGTTTTAATTAAGCTCTATGTAACATATATCTGAAACCTGAAAAGGTTGTAATATGTGATTTCTGTGGATACATTGAAGATTTTAGTTGATATGTGGAAATCAAAATGTTATTGACTAGAAGGAATGATATTATTACAACCTGATAATCAAAGTTAAATATTGTTACAGACTGAATGTATATCCTCTCCAAAAATTCATATATTGAAGCCTAAGCCCTCATGTGATGGCATTTAGAGATGGGGCCTTTGGAAGGTATTTAGGTTTAGGTGAGCCCAAAGATGGGGCCTGCATGGTGTGATTAGCGTCTTCATATGGAAAGGAAGAGATTTACTTTTCTCTCCATATGAAGGAAAGGGCAGGTAAGCACTTGGTAGTAAGAAGGCAGCTGTATGAAGACCAGGAAGTGGGCTTTAAAAAAAAATTATATATATATATATATATATATATATATATATATATATATATATATCTGCTTGCCCCTTCCTAGCTTTTAGAACTGTGAGAAATAAGTATCTGCTTTTTATGGCACTCAGTTCATGTATTTTGTTATAGCAGTCTGAGATAACTAATACATATACTTTTATACACTCATGTGCTGCTTAACAATAAGGGTACGTTCTGAGAAATGCGTCATTAGACAATTCTGTCCTGTGTGACCATAATAGAGTATATTTACTTATATAAACTTAGATGGTATAACCTACTATATATGTAGGCTATACAGTATAAGCTTAATGTTTGTAAACTGCAAGCATGTTACTGTAGAAAACAACACCAGATTAAATCAAGCACAAGAGAAAATGATGCCATCAAGATATACGATAAATAAGATGTATGAAGCTCTTGCCAGCATAACACAGCATACTATTTTACAGCAAATATTTTTTTAAATAAGTAGGAATACAGTCTAATAAAAGGCATCCAAATTGGAGAAAAGAAAGTGAAACTGTCATTATTTGCAGATGACATGATAGTGTATATAGAAAGCCCTATATAGGCTCCACCAAAAACTATGCACCTTAAGTGAATTCAGCAAAGTAGCAATATACAAAGTCAATATTCAGAAATTGATGGCATTTTTGTACACCAACAATGAACTATCAGAAAGAGAAACCAAGAAAATATCTCATTTACTATAACAACAACAAAAATAAAATAACTAGGAATAAATTTAACCAAGGAGGTAAAAGGCCTATACTTGGAAAACTATAGAACACTAAAGAAAAAAATAGAGGAAGATAAACGCAAGCATATGCTGTATTCAAAGATTAGAAGAATTAACATTATTAAAATGTCTGTACTACCCAAAACAATCTATAGGTTCAATGCAATTCCTATAAAAACACCAATAGCATATTTCACAGATCCACAATAAATATTTCAAAATTTTGTATGGAACAAAAAATGTATATGGAGCTAAAAAAGACCCCAGATAGCCTCAACAATCTTGAGAAAGAAGAACAAAGTTGAAGTGATCATGATACATGATATTAAACTACACTATAAGGCCACTGTAATTAGAACAGTCTAGTACTGTCATAACAATAGACCAATCAATGGAACAGAATAGAGAGCCCAGAAATAAACTCATGTTGCTGTGGTCAATTAATATTTGACAAGCATACAATGGAGTAAACATATTCTCTTCAATAAATGGTGTTGGGAGAACTGGGCAGGAGCATGCAAAAAAAAAAAAAAAAAAAAAAAAAAAAAAAAAAAAAAAAAAAAAAAAAAAAAAAAAAAAAAAAAAAAAAAAAAAAAAAAAAAAAGAATGAAAGAATGAAACTACATCACCAACTTATACCATACACCTGAATAAACTCAAAATAGATTAAAGACTTAAATATAAGTCATGATATAAAAATTCTAGCAGAAAGCAGTAACATTTCTGATACCTCATGTAGCAATATTTTTGCTAATATATCTCCTAGAACAAAGGAAATAAAGGGAAAGAAAAATAAATGGGACTACCTCAAATTAAATGCTTCTGTATGGCTAAAGAAACCATTATCAAAATGAAAAGGAAACTGACTGCATGGGAGAACATATTTGTCAATGATGCATTGAACACAGGTTTAATCTCCAAAATACATAAAGAACTCATCAACTCAACACCAGGAATACAAAGAATCTAATTTAGAAAATGGGCAAAGGACCTAAATAGACATTGCTCCAAGGAAGACATACAGATGGCCAATACACATATGAAAAAATTCTCAACATCACTACCCATCAGAGAGAAACAAATTAAAACCATAATGAGATACCACTTCAAACCTTCTAAAATGTCTATCATTAATAAGTCAATAAACAGGTGCTGATGAGGATGTTAAGAAAAGGGAACCCTAGTGCACTGGTGGTGGAAATGCAGAATGTTGTAGCCACTGTGAAAAACAGCATGGGATTTCCTCAAAAAATTATAAATGGATTTGCCTTTTAACCCTGCAATTCCACTTCTGGAAGTGTACCCTAAGAAGCCTCAGACACCAATTCAAAAAAATGCATGCACCTGTATGTTGCTTGAGGTGCCATTTACTATAGCTAAGAATTGGAAAGAGCCTAAGTGCCCATCAGTAGATGAGTGGATTAGAAGCTGTGGCACATTTACACAATGAAATACTATGCAGCTGAAGAAAAGGAGGAATTCCTATCTTTTATGACAGCAGAAATGGAACCAGAAACTATTATGTTAAGTGAAATAAGACATTCAATAAAAGATAAACATCATAATGATCTCACTTATTAGAGAAATCTAGTGAATAAAATAAACTAATAAGCAGAAGAGGACCAGAGGAGGGATGTGGGGACTATTTGAAAGAAGCTGAAAGGATTATTCAAAGAACAGATATGAAGGACCCACGGAAATGGACAAAAGAGTAGGGATTGACTGTGGGAGTGGGTTGTGCTGTGCGATGTGAAGGGGGTAAAATTGAGACAACTATAACAGTACAAACAATCAAACATTATGAAAAATAAAGTAATAATAAAAGATAAATCATAAATACTAAACAATTAATGTAGTTATTTATTAGCAAATATTATGCACTATACATAATTGTATGTGCTGTACTTTTGTATGACTAGCTGCTCAGGGGGCTTATGTACATACATGAGCTTCACAACAATCACGTGACTCATGTGTTGCACTATGACATTATGACAGCTACAGTATCACTAAGGGTAGGGAATGTTCAGCTTTGTTATTATCTTAAGGACCACCATTGCATATGTGGTTCATCATTGACTGAAACCTCTTTGTGCGGAACATGACTGTACTATGGTATTGTCTTAATACTCTCCAGCATTCTTTTCAGAAAGCCCTAAACTTCATCTATGCTACATTGTATACAAAAACTAGAGAGAAATTCCTGTACAACTTGAATGATTTAAGTAGACTAAGTAGCACAGTTGGCCAACCAGAATACCATGCAAGCAGAAAGTTATCATTATAGCTGCAATTCCTCATCTAGCAGATGGCTTTCCAAGAGTTTATTTGAAAGAGAAGAGAAAAATAAGCATTTGACTGTATTTTTTGTATCCTTGCTTTGTAGGTGGGTAAGCATTAGAAATATTACAGCTGAAACATTCTGGAGAGTTAATCAGCCTGGAACATTCTGCTGATCATAGCCCTGTGACAGCAGATGCTGACTCATTAACTGGGATAATGTAAATTCTAGAATTATTTCTGACATATCTGTTCCCACTTAAAATGTAGAGAAGGAAGCCACAAAATAGGAACTGACTTCCTCTAGGTCCCTAACAATGCTTTTTGATTCTATACTTTGAGAGTGGGGAAAAAAGAGTGAAGAAAAAGAACCATTGAAAAAGTTCCCCATGGGTGAGCAGGGAAAAATATAACCTATCACCTTGCTTTGACCATGTAGGGTTTTTCTTTTTCCTTTAAAACATGAGTTTAATGTCCCGAATACTATATTACTATTTCTTTTGTAAATGAACTGATGGAAAGAACATAGTGTCTGATTGTAATCTTTCCTCTGTATACACAAGTATTATGCAACTGATAAAATAGTTAAATTAAAAATATGCCCAATGTGATTATAAAATGGATGTGTCCAAGTTTTTGTGCTATATTTTATCACCTCTGTAGCCTGCAAACATTCAGACTAAGATCTTTCTGCTCCCATTGTGAAAATAAAGTATTTCACATATTGAAATTATTCCATTGCCTTTATGAATCTAGATAGTGACCTTACAAAGATTAGCTTAATTTGTTTGTAGAGGCTCCTATTTTAAGTTATATGTATTCATGGAAATCAACATGCTATGGTAAAATGCAAAGTCACCTTTCTCTCCATTTAATGTGATACAGTATAAAAATGAGATTACATGATGAATTGGTAGGCTGGCACAGAAAACCCAGGTGTTTGCTTTTTTAAAAAATGGAATTCTACTCAGCCATAAAAAGAAGCAAATTTTAACCCTTGCAACAGTATGGATGAACCTGAAGAACATGATGCTAAGTGAAATAAGCCAGTTAGAGAAAGACACTTATATGTGGAATCTAATGAACAAAATGAACTAACAAGCAAAACAGACAGACTCATAGATGGAGAGCAGGTGACAGACAATGGAGGAGGAAGGGAGGTGAATAGGTAGAGGGATTAAGCAAAAAGGGAAAAGGACTCAAGGACATGGACAGCAGTGTGGTGATTGCTGGGGGAAGGGTGATATAAGGGGACAAAATGGTAATGGAAAAAATATAATAAAGATTAAATGTTTTAAATTCCTGGAGTAATTGATGACAATGAGACATTTTGCTTTTCTATGAAAATTAAGATTTAGTGGTTGGAAGCTATTTATGCACATAACATCATTGAGGAATCCCAGACTCTGTATATTTTTGTATAGGGCCACTTTATCCATTCATAGTCAATAATATTTTAAAATATGAATGATAGGCTCTGGGTTATAGCTTAGATTGGTGTAATTTGTAAGCTTCAAAAATCCAGTTTGAGTTAACTCAACATTTATTACTTAAGATATTGATTATTTAATGTGATATTTATTAGTCTTTACTATTATCCTGTGAAAATAACTTTATTTACTTATTTGCTTATATTCTCATTCAATCAACTTTCACTTATTGACTGCTGCACCTGTTAGGAAGTTTCCCTTCAAATCATGAAGAGTTCTGCCAAAATTGGCTAAATAGTAATGACATTTAACATGAACAAAAGCCTATAAAGGAAAATATATCATTTAAACTACACTTAGGATAAATATTTCTGTGAATCTAAAGGTGCCATAAAACAATAGTTAAGCCACAGATGTGCTGAAGATGCTTGCAATTCTCGAACAAGTAATATTCAGAATATATAAAGAAAAAACTAAAACATCAATAAAAAAAGACAAGAAATGGAAAAATAGGTGAAGAATACAAATAGTTTACAAAAAACTAATAGCCTACAAACAGGGAAAATATGCAAATGCATTACTAAGCAGAAAAATGTAAATTAAAAGCAAAGTGAACTGTCATTTCACATAAAATTCTGACTATATAAAATATTAGCAAGAATGTAAAAAAAAAAGAAAGAAAGAAAGAAAGAAAGAAAGAAACTCTTATACCATTTGAGGGGTTTAGTACAATCTTTTTAGAAAATAGCTTGATGTCCAGTAAATTTGATGACATACTAATCCTGTAAAGGAGTGATTATCTTTCTAGATATATTCTCTAGTGTTTTAACTAGCTACAATTTGCCGGGTTGGAACCTGGCATATTAGTAAGTCATGAACTTATTTATTTATTTATTTTAGAGAGAGAGAAGGGAAAGGAGAGAGGCAGAGAGGGAGAGAGACATCAGTGCCTGATTGCCTTTCACCTGCCTCCAGCCACAGAACTGGCTGGAGACCTGGCTTACAACCTGGTTATATGCCCAGGATGGGGAATCGAACCCACAATCGTTGGGTTCACAGGCTGGCACCTTATCCACTGTGCTACTAGCCAGGACTAAGTCCTTTTTGTAATGAGCTCTGTTTTAGAAGCCCAATAGCAGATTGGCCAGCCATATTAACATGACTATTCTTACACCAGATCTTGATTAGAGCAATGAGACCAACATGATTGCTTAATTTAATTCAAGATGAAACCACCTCACATGGAAGGAAGGAAGGGAGAGAATTATAATAAAATTAAATAAATAGGACTGCATCAAACTAAGAAGTTTCTGCTCAGCTAAAAATAAATCAGCAAAATGAAAAGGAAAACATCCATATGGGACAATATATTTGCCAATGATACCTCAGACAAGGGTTTGATATCCAAACTATATAAAGAATTCATACAACTCAGCATCAGGAAGATAGTCCAATTTAAACATGGGCAAAGGACCTGAACAGACACTTCTCTGAGGAGGACATACAAAGAGCCCATAGGCATAAGGAAGAATGCTCAGCATCACTAGCCATTAGAGATGCAAATTAAAACCACAATGAGACACCACTTCACACCAGTCAGAACGGCCATCATTAACAAATCAACAAACAAGTGCTGGTGAGGATGTGGAGAAAAGGGAACCCTAGCACATTGTTGGTGGGAATGTGGGCTGATGCAGACACTGTGGAAAACAGTGTGGAATTTCCTCAAAAAACTAAAAATGGAACTGCCTTTTGATCCAGCAATTCCACTGCTATGTTTATACCCAAAGAACCCTGAAACACCAATTCATAAGAACTGATTCATTTCTATGTTCATAGCAGCACTATTCACAATAACTAAGTGCTAGAAACAGCCTAATTACCCATCAGTAGATAAATAGATCAAAATTCTTTGGTACATTTACACAATAGAATACTATGCAGCAGAAAGAAAGAAGGAAATCCTACCTTTTGTGATAGGAGAGTCGGAACTGGAAATTATTATGCTCAGTGAAATAAACCTGGTTGCAAGAGACCTAATACAGGAAACAAACAAAAACAATCAGAATGGAATCAGGGACATAGAAATCAGGAATAGACTGATGATGACCAGAGGGATGGGGGAAGGAGAAGATGGAGAGAAAGAAGAGGAAGGGTTTAATCAAGGAACTAGAATAAATGTCCCATGGACATGAACAATAAGATGGAGATTGACTGGGAGAGAGGATGGTGTGAGTGTGGCAGGGGAGAGCAATGGGGGGAAATGGAACAATTGTAATACAACAACAATAAATTAATAAATAATAATAAATGTAAAAATAAATAAAGCTCTGCTAGCAACAAGGAGCAGATCCTGTTGACCAGCTGGTTTTGGCTGCAAGTGTGTATGTCCTGGAGATGTTCAGGAGTTCTAGTGGAGTTTAAATTCTAGTGGAGAAGACTGATAATAAAGGACAAATAAATAAAATAATTTCAGATAGATATAAATACATGAAAAAAGAGGGCACTAGGGTTTACAGAACAATTAGAAGGTGGCTTGGAAGATCTTTCTGATGGGGTGTCATTGGGTTCAAGACCAGGATTACGTGAATAAAGCAGCTATGAGCAGATCTGAATAAAGATCTTGTAGGAAGCAAGAACAAATGTGCTAGTGCAGAAACCAGCTGGCTGTGTTAGAGGAAAAAAAGGAAGTATGGTGTACCTGGAAAGAAGGGAGAGAATGAGAGAGCTAGGCAGGAGCCAGACTATGTATGTAATATTATGAGGTCTGGCAAGGACTTGACATAGTTTGTAAATGGTAATGTGAAGCCACAGGAGGGCTATAATCAGGGTTGTGATGTGGTCTGATGCAGGTTTAAAGATGGATATTGCAAAAGTTTAGGCATGTGGTGTTGATGGTTTTGACTAGGGTTGGGAAACTGGAAACAAGGGGAAATAAACCCACTTATGTAGAGACAGTGAAGAGAAAGCAAAATGGTAAAGAAGGAACTATGAAGGAGCAAAGACAAACCCAACCAGGATAACGGTTATGAGCAGGTATTGTTTTCGTAAGCTCGTTCTTGGCAACATTGGTGAAAGGCTAACCTAAAAAGGGGCACCATCAACCCATAAGAAGAAACTTCCCCAAAAGCACATTGTGATGATAGGACTAGACCTTTGCATTTCCAGAGCTCAGTGAGGCTGTGTCAGCACATTGATCCACAGACAGCACTGTGCTCTGCTCACCACTCAGAATCCAACATTCCTGATCACACTTCCAGGTATGAATGGTGGGAGGTACTTTCTTTAGACTTGGTTAACATGATCTTCCAGAAAAACAAACAGATTAGGGTCATAACCATTGAAGACTGCAAGAAGACGAAAAGGAGTTGACCACAATGTTCCTGCAAAACTACTGTGTTTGAAAAAGCAAGTGTTTGAGGCTCCAACAGATCATTTGAAAAGCCTGAGCTCCTTCTGTTTCTTCTGAGTTCACTGAAATAATCTAGGTACTTGCAGGACTTGATTGTTTCTGTGTCCATGTTGCTTTCTGGGGTTCTTTACTCACATTCAGGATTGAATTTTTTATTTGCCTGCCAATATGCTCTAATCACCTCTAATAGCAGCCTTTGTCTTGAATATGGGATTTAGATCATTAACTTTATATGGCATATTTAAAAAGTAATTCCAACAAATAGCTATTAACCATTAAAGTAATGTCTTTGTTAGTAACTGGATCCATTTAAAACTGCATTCTGATTTCCATATCTGGAAATGAAAGTGCATAGTTTTCTAAGTCCTAAAAAGAGGCCCTGATACCATTTCTTTCTTTCTTAATTCATGAACACTTTACTGACAAAATGCTGTTCATATGAATGAAGAGTATTTTATTGGTCAGATGAATTGTCAACCTGAAGAAGACATGCAACATCCCCCTTTATCAAAGGGCTCTCTTAGTCATGAGTTTCAGGAAACAACTAACTCTGCAGAGGGAATGTATTTGTACATAACTGAAAGATAGGTGCTGCTGGATGCAGAACTCAAGTTACATGTCCAGGGCATGGTTTTTCTTGCTAACTAACTCAGCTTCTTTACATTGTCTTAGCTGAATTTGTAAATGGTTGTCCCCTCATGATGGCAGATGGCTATTGCAGCACTAGCCTTGTGGTGTCTCAGGCTGGAATCCTATTTTTGGCAGTTTGGGCAAAATTTTACTTCCCATCATTGCCTCTGGTTGTGCCCATTTCTGAGAAAACCTCTGTAACAGAGGAGTAAATTGCCCTGATTTGTCACATGTTTCCCACCTCTTAAGAAAGATACTGAATCTGTACTGTCTAAACATGAGGCCTAAGAGGAGGGTGAGGGTAGCAGATTTTGGAGTAGGAAGTTGGCAAAGTGATACCAAAATTATTGAGGAGTGCATGCCTAGGAGCCAGAGAACACCTTTTTCCATTGCTATGTTTCAGACTTCAACTATTGGAGGCAGAGATGTTTCCGTGTGGGACCTCTAAAACTGTGCCAAGAAAAACTACCCAGTGTTAACACCATGTTATCTTCTAAGATAACATGTTATTCAGGGAGCTTGTCAGTAGTCTGCTTCTGAACTTCAAGCACGAAAGACAATCCCACACTCCAAGAAAGCAAAAAGGAATTGTCTACCTACCACGTGCCAGGTGCTTGATGTATATCACCTTATCACCTCCTCACAAATATTTTATTACTAGCCGTATTTTTCAAATGAGGAAACTGAGCCTCAGGTAAGTTAAGGAACTTGTCTGATTTCACATAATAAAACTCTGCAGCTCCTGTTTAAACCCAGACCTCCGTGGGTACAGAGCAGCAGCTCCCCTGCCACACAGCTCCCCCATCAGTCCTCTCACTGGGTCAAGCAATTGGCTTTATTATTTTCTTTTCAAAAATTTGAACTTTGTGGCATTTACTTTAAGGTGTAGACATATATTATAAGGTAAAATTTAAAAGTTGAAGACCCTCAACAAGAAATTTATCAATGTTTTTGTAAGCCTTCATTGTAGTGAGTGCCTGTTGTGTGATGTAAGGAGGCAAGGGCAATGTGAAGTGAGTTGGCTCTACCATCCTGGGATGGTTTCATGATAGCAAGGAAGAGAACATACAGTTTACTCATTTCTGGGTACTCCATCAAAGCCCAATCCAACCTGAACCCTCAAAATAATCTATGAAAGGTGGAGTTGAGCAAGACTTAACACCTCTAGACTAACACAGTCAGGTAGCTGCCCCATCACATGAGCTTGTGACACTTGAGTTGACATTGTTTGTATGCCGTTTGAATTGTGCTGCCCTGTGAGGAACCATCTTGTTTTATTTCCATTTTCATCTTCAGCATAGAGCAGACCACAGATGCCCAGGAGGTGCTTGGTAGATCTTCACTGGGTTAAGTGTACCATTAGAGTGATTGACCATATGTATTTGGCATACCAGTAACATCCAACATTTTATTACTGATAAAATGTATATGAAATAGATTATATTTTAGAAAAAATATATATTAAATATGTGGTACCTATATATACATTTTATGTATTACCTAATACATAAATTATACATATGGAAAATATGATATCACACTTATATACATTCTCTTACATACATCTATACATGTGGATTATTCTGATTCATAACATTTCAATTTATTTGGATTTTATCTTTAAACAAGTGTTATACCACAAAACCTTTCCTGGAGTTTGAATTCTCATATCAGCATTTTATGAAACCATAAAATATGAACAATTTACCTTCTGACCTCTACCATTTCTAACCTTCTCCCAGCTTTATGACATTAAAAACAAGCACACATATGACATGAATTATATTTGAACTTCTGGAGCAAGTCACAGAAGATGTAATTCTATTTTTCAAAAAATAATTTAGTCCTAGAAAGCTGAGCTGACATATAACCAATTGCTAGTTAACAAAAAACAAACAAACAAACAAACTACCATTTATTGTCAAACTCTTAATTTAGCTAAAAGTAGGTTTGCAAAAAAATATTATTGGGAAAGTCTAAAGAGTTGTAAATCTTTAATTTTCATTTTCAAAATCTTGCAGTAATACATAATTCTTTATGATTCGTGACTTCTTAAGCATGCAACAAATCCTTCTCAATTATAATTTCTACCATTTTTTCAAACCAGAAGTATGATTATGGCAATAAGGCTAAATGGTATATTTTTCACATTCTTTTCCATTTTCCGTTTTGATGAAATAACATAATAAATTACCTAACTTTGATTTTCTTACTTGCAAAAGATTTTTATTTTTTAATGTGATAGAATGTGGTAGCTTTACTGTTTGTAATAGTAAAAGAGAGGCAAATGAGTAAACAGAGGTTAATAGAAAATAAATTACTTATCTAAAGTCATGGAAGTAATTGGTATCCAGATTCAGCCTGCAGTATTTCATAAGCAGTAGTGAATTAAGCAGGCAAGTCCCATGGACTCTAGAATATAAACTTTTTAAGTCAGTGGGATACCAGAAGGAAGTAAAGGGTAGTGGTTAAGGACACAGTCTTTGGATTCAGGCATTGAATCCCAGTGTCCTCACTTCTTAACTATGGGTACTTGGGCAAGTTACCTTGTAAGCTGTGCTCACTTGTGACAGACTGCAAAGTGATGGTGACCTACTGAGCTCTTAAAATTTAGGCAAAGTTTTTATGTGATAATGCCTGGCTGACACTAAGCAATGAATAAATAAAGCATGGCTAATGCTGTTTTTGTTGTTATTTTCTCTTCTTACACTTTGGCAAGCATGGATAGAGTAAGTATGATGGTATGGGACTTAATAATTTGGGGAGCACAGTAGTGGCTATTGCTCCTTAGAGCTTCAGTTTTTGCCAGTTACAAATGTTTCGATGCACTGTACATTCTTTTTTTACATGCATATTTCTTGAAGATTATACAGGTGACTTGTTCTGTACCTGGATAGCTGCCTTGTTTTTGCCTCATTTTACAGACAATGTCCTTTTAGCTATTCCTGGAACCAACTAGTTTTCCATTTTACTGCCATTTCCTTAGTTTAGAACATCATGCATAATTTTTCACTGGTTACATCACTCCATCCTACTGGATGTCCTTTCTTTTAGTATTGCTCGCTTACATCTATTAACTATATTTGAACCAGGGCAATTTTAGTGAAGCCAAATTCAAATATGTAACTTCTAGGTAAAACCCTGTCACAGTACCCCAAGCTTCCTCAGAAAAGAGTATTAGTCCCACTGTGATTTGGCTGGTTTTTGTTTTGTTTTGTTTTTCTTTTTGGCCTTTTCCTTTGTATCCTTCACATATGCTTTGCAGAGGAGGAAACTGAACTCAGGGAGGTTAAATGATTAACTTGAGGTTGCAAGCTAGTAAGTAACAGGGCCAGGACTCCATCCCAGGCTTTCTTGCTCTCTGCACAGTGGTTGTAGAGCAGGTGTCAGCAAAATTCATCCAACTGCCTGTTTTGGCAAGTGAAGTTTCATTGGCTTGTAGCCATGCCTATTCGTTTACATATTTCTGTGGCTATAGCCATGTTGCAACAGCAAAGTTGAATGGTTGCATCAGAGTCTATCTTTGCCTCAAAGTCTGTTTGTTGGCTCCTGACATAAATCATACTTGGATTCAAAAGAGTGAACATGATAGACTCCAGGATGTTCACAGTGAAGAACTCTGATCACACAGAGTTTTTGCCGCCTTAATGAAAGTGAGTAACATGCTGCTTTGAGAACTAGAAAAATCACTCAAGTACTAAGACATGAATATACTAGGTGATTTTAATTACTTTGATATCTATTGGAAAAATAGCTTGACAGCATACAGACTGTTCAATCAGTTATTTTAAAGGAATCCTGACAGTGACTGTGGAAGAAGCAGGAACCTAAAGAGATGACAGGCTTCTTCTACCTGACTGGGACTAAAAAACAACAGACATCGCAAACAAAATGGGATATGTGATTTGTAAGGGGTAGGGACTATGAAATAAATGGCAGAATTCATTATTTTCTTTTTAAATTTTATTATTTTTCAGAGAGAGGAGCAGGGACAGAGGCAGAGAGGGAGAGAAACATCAGTGTGTGGTTGCCTTTTACCTGCCTCCGGCCACAAACCTGGCTGGAGACCTGGCTTGCAACCTGGTTATGTTGACGGCTTGGGTTCACAGGCCGGCACCTTATCCACTGTGCTACCAGCCAGGGCTTAAATGGCAGAATTAAAAATGGTAAGGTAGGGGATTAGGAAAAGCAGCTGGACAGTATATATGAATTTTAAGAAAGTGAGTGCAAAATGTTCTGGGCCAGAAATGAATGGATATTTGCATAAATATATGTGCAATCAACTACTGAATGAACTCAGAAAGTTTGTCATTGACCTACTTGGAGGAAAAAATTGGAATACCCAATCATTCAGAAAAAATGACCAGTAGTTGAAGTTAAAAATGCCAAAATTACAAGAGAGCTAAGCACAACTAACATTTTCACAAAGGCAAGCAACCTGTTGTTCTTTGAGAGGTATCTTGCTTTTGGGAGAGTAGAAGGCAGGGAGGCAACAAGCACAGGTTGTGATGATGTTGTTGTCAAGAGCTGACATAAGCCATGTTCAGAACATTCCAGGAACATGATGATGATTAAACCTTAGACTTGGATATGGCTTTCCTACCAAGGAACTCAAAGTATGGAAAATAACAACATGACATTTTCACAGCCTAGGAAAATAGTTTCCAACTGCCATCATCTAATTTAATTCCAGGGGATAATTTTTATTCCCCAGGCTTATTTTTCTGATGTCTCTGTGCAGTGGTGTCCAAAGAAGAGTGAGAAAGGACTTGGGGTAATCTATAAGGTCTTTTGAATGGAGAAAAATAGTTTCCACCTTGGTTCCTTCATTCAAGATTTAACTGTTGTCAAAGGTCTTTTGGGTGTGCTGGACCTGGTGACACCAAGTAGAATAAAGAAAGACTTGGGTCTGGGAGAAGATGCAAATTATTGCCATACAATTTGACAAATCATTCTAATACTTGAGGCAGCACCCAGGTCAGAAGGTGGTTGAGGGCAGAGAGAAGATGAAGTGGGAAAGCAGGAAGAGGTTTAGAAATAGGACAAAAGCAAAAACTTTGTGTGACCGGAGTCCATTGTCCTCAAAGTAATTTGTTTTCAAGTGGTGAGATATTTCCATGTATTTTGTGGAAAACAGAAAAGAGTAATGACTTGGAGACATGTTCTTGCCCTTCATGCAAGATAAGCAACACAAGAAAATAGGAGCATGTAACACATGCCTAACTGTCCCTCCGTGAGGGGACAGTGTCTGTCTCTGAGTGCATCAGGAAGGCTTCCATCAACCCTCCTATGTGTTCTCCGGAACCTTTCAGTTGGGTTTGACAGGCAAATATGCCTTGCTAGCCCTGACAGCAGGGTTCACTGCTGGTACCAATACTCAGATGTCAATGGCTTTATCATTAGCATTTATCATTACTCTAATTGAACAAAATCACCATTTACAGAGTGTTTCTATGAGGTCTGTCCAAAAAGCATTGGCTGTGCAAACTGTTTTAATTATATTGACATTGGCTCAAAACTTTCGGGACATACCTTTGTATGTACCAGGCATTGTGTTCAGCAGCTCCATCCATTCCTTGTATAATCGTTATAATAACCCTAAGAGGAGTCATTTTACCCAGTGTTCAGAAAGTAATTTGAGGCCCAGAATTTTAAACTAACGTTTCCAAAGTCACTTGGCTGGCTTATGACGGACACATTCCAGATAATTTTAACCTCTCTGGTGTGTCTTTTACTATTAAAAAAAAATAATAATTTGCTAAAGAAGTTCTATAGCTGAGGCAGGTGCTTGAAGGCACTTGTGATGGGAAAATAGCTTTCCCTTCCTATGTAGGGAAGAGCACAGTTGTTTCCTATTGTGTGTTTGTTCCCTATAAGTCTCCTTTATTATTCACACAGGGTAGTCTTCACACAGGCAGTCTAGTCAAATGTATGGAGGACTTTTTCCCATCCCAAGCAATGCTCTACAACACCAGCTGATTATCCTACCATTTAACTCACTCCTAATACTGTCTAATTGGAGATAGTGTCAAATTCCACAAGTTCAGGGCTTCTCTCACAAGACTGCTTCCACCTATTTCAGGTGCAGATCACAGGACATCCCCAGGTGACTCACAATCTCTATGTGATTTGGCTACAAACCAGAAGTTCCCAAGACCTCCTCCTCAGATTCAATCAGTTTGCTAGAGTGCCTCACAGAACTCAGGGAAACATATTTACCGGTTTAATAAAGAATATGATAAAAAATATAAATGAACAACCAGATAAAAGTCAAACATAGGGTAAATTCTAGGAGAGTTCTGAGCACAACAGCTTCTGTGTCCATAAAATTGGGGTGTGTCACCCTTTCAGGTTGGGTATTTGTCAACCTGGAAGCTCTCTGAACCCCATACTACTGGGATTTTATGGAGTCTTTCTCACATAGGCATGGTCAATCATTAATTCTGTTTCAAGCCCTTCTCTTCTCTCTGGAGGATGGGGTTGATGGTAGGTGGGAAAATTTCATGTTTTAATTATGGCTTGGTCATCCTGGTAACCACCCTCTGCCCAAGAGCCCATCGGTGTCACTTCATTAGAACAAAGGATGTTTCTAGTGCTCTTAGCACTTAG
Source organism: Noctilio leporinus (assembly GCA_004026585.1). Lineage (NCBI taxonomy): Eukaryota > Metazoa > Chordata > Mammalia > Chiroptera > Noctilionidae > Noctilio > Noctilio leporinus. Next base: position 181,611 of record PVIW01002839.1, read on the forward strand.
GAATTTATAAGAGTTTTGCTATCCCTGCATCAGGGACAGATTCAAAGACAAATATTAGAACAAGAGACACTCCTTGTGCTTTTACCACTTAGGAAATTACAAGGGTTTTATGAGCTCTGTGCCAGGACGCAGGGAGTGAGGACGATATATATTTTTCTATAATCTCTTAATACTACAGAGTTAGGTTCTTGGGATATTAGGGTACAAGAAGTAGAATCTAGGTCTGGGTTATATTTGGTCCTTTCTAGGGTTGCCTGGTGATAGCAAGACAGTTTCCATTTCTATTATGCACTTTGAATAAGTCCAGGGAAATTAAGTGGGCATAACATGCAAATATCACTGCTTTCACTGCAGTTTTATTTTTAAAAAGAGAATGTGTAAGACTTATAGTGATCACAGGAAGGGATATGTCCTATCTGGCAAGGAAAGGCAGCCTTTGTAGTAACCCCCTGGCTAGGAGAAGCTCAGTTGGAACAGCCTTTGGACTGTCAGATGCTAGTTAATGTTGGGGATTCTACTTAGCCCTTGCCTAGCCCAAGCTCTTGGAAACTCAAGGTGACAGCTCCTTCCTTTGTGAATATTCATGCTATGTATTAAGTACAGACCAAAGGGAAAGGTTAATCATAATCCAGGTTCTCAGAGCCACAATGTGACCATAATGAAACTTAATATATTACCACCCATCCATGGTTCTGTGGATGAAACCTGATACCAGGGGGAGATCTAGGATATGGTCAATTGATTTCATATCATTGATATCTATTGTTTCAAAGAGGTTGTTGGGATTTTTCTCACCTGTGAATTTAAAAAAAGTGTATACTCATAATCACTCTGTAGTCAGTGTTAAGGAGACTCAGAAATACAAGAGTAGAGGACTGGACCCATGGACATGGACAAACAGGGTGAGGATTGACTGTGAGAGAGGAGTGGGGGACAATGTAATAGAGCAATAATAAAAATAAAGATAAAAGAGTAGAGGACCTGATTTCAATATAAAGTGTTGATTGACTTAGGTAATAAAATTAGGCCACTAGGCATATCTATTAGAAGTTACTTAGATTTTGAGGAATCTTGATGATGACCAGGCCTCTGAAACAGTCTTTTGGTTTAAAGGATACCTGTGAAATTATGATAGAAATAACAATAAAAATACAAATGGTCTTTGAATAATAATGTATATTTTTCAAAGAACTTTCATTGAATAGGTACTGAGGCCATAACACTGATTATTTCAAATTTAACATCCAGTGGACTCTTTTATTCCATTGCCTTGAGGCCTTTTTTAAATTTCAGGTTATAGTTTCTCACTACTCCATGAGAAAGGTCTACTGTAGTTTCATATTTATTTTACTGATGAGGGAGCAAAGCAGTGAGATCGTAGAACTATGAAGTAGCAAAATCCCCACCATAACCAAGATACACTTGAGCTAAAAGTTTGCGCTCTTCTAAAAAAATTATAGTGGTGAATGTATATAACATAAAATGTTATAATTTTAACTATTTTAAGTGTTCAAGTCCATGACATTAAGTATATTCACACTGTGCAATCATCACCATGATCTATCTCCAGAACTGTTTTGCTTTCTCAAACTGAACCCCTATACCTATTAAATAATAACTTCCTATTCTCCACTTTTCTTCCCAGCCCTGGGAAAACCACCATTCTACTTTCTGGCTTTATAGATTTGACCACTCTAGGAACCTCATATAAGTGGACTCACACAAGATTTGTCCTTTTATGACCAGATGATTTCACTTAGCATCACATCCTTAATGTTCATCCATGTTCAGTATATTTCAGAACTTCCTTCCTTTTTAAGGCTGAATAATATTCCATTGAATATTATCCATTCATTTGCTGATGGACACTTAGGCTGTTTCTATGTTTTGGCTATTATGAATAACGCTGCTGTGAATATTGATGTACAAATATCTGTTCAAGTCTCACCGCTGCTTTCAATTCTTTTGGATATATATATAAAAGCTGAACTGCTGAAATATATAGTAATTCTGTTTTTAAGTTTTTGAGGGACTGCTGTACTGTTTTCCATAGTGGCTGCACCATTTTCTATTCCTGTGCTTTCTCAAGGACAATACCACTGCCTTCGAATGATGGACAGCGCTGACACTGTGGCTGTGCTGATCTGAGGGCTCCCTTGTGTATCAGTTTAACCAGCATTTCTGTCACAGGGTTTGTGATCAGTTACAAATAATGTTCTTCTTTTGCTCCTCTAAATCTTGTTGAATTAAGGGGGATATTTAACTTTTCAGTAAACTTTAAATGTGATGAAATGTCTATGTTTTGGAAATGTCAAAACAAATAACGTAATGTCAGCATTTAGAAGCTTAACTATTTGCAAAATGCTTTTGTTTTCTGCCAGGCACACCACAGCATTTTTAACTATGGGTTGTGATACCTATGAATGGTATGTCTAACCAGCCCCAGAACCCCAAAACCTGCAAAAGAAGGTGGCACTTATTTATCATAGATTTGTGGATTTTGCTTGTATTTGCCATAAAAGAGTTCATTGGGAGTTGAAATGAAAATGTTTGGGAAGGTATCAGGTTGGGTAATATTAGGTATATGAGGTCTGTCCTGAAAGTATGGAGCCAATGTCAATATAATTAAAAGTTTGTGCATCTGATACTTTTGGGACAGACCTCATGTGTGTGTGTGTGTGTGTGTGTGTGTGTGTGTGTGTGTGTGTGTGGTAGGGGGAGAATAGTTCCCTAATGATCGTATTTGGAGATCTTTTTCCCTAATTTGGCAGACCCTGAGGTCATCCACAGTGAGTCAGGCTCTTGTGTAAGCCCCTCTTCTTGATGAAGGAAGGAACTGTGACTTACTGCCAGCCAATGTAATATACCAAAGTTGATGTGAAGTCACTCCGTATTAGGTTACCGTATGTAAGACTTCATTTTGGCCTATTGGAGGACAGATTCTTCAGCTGGCCTTGAGGCTGCAATGTTGTGACAGGGTGACATTGCTAAAAAGGGGCAACTTCAGAAGATGACAGTAGTCTTTAGTTGACAGCCAGATAGAATATGGTGACCTCAGTCAGTCTTACAACAACAATAAATTGGAATCTGCCAACAATGACATGAGGTAGGAAGAGGATTCCAAACTCCAGAATGGAACACAGCCTGGCCAACACATTAATTGTAGAGTAGTGAGACTCTGGGTAACAAACCCAGTAACTCAGCTTCTACACCCATGGAAACCAGAACATAAAAAAATGTGTGTTTTTTTTTTTTTTAAGCTACTATACATGGGTAATTTGTCACATAGCAATTGAAAACAAATACCATCAGGCAACTTAGTGCTACTTCCCCTTTCTTTCCTTGTTCCTTTTATATTTATATTGATTCTACCTAGTTCCTTCTGTGAGCTCTGCCTGATGGTACCGCCAATTAAGATGCTCTGGTTTCCCCCAGGCACAGAGAAGGCACATGACTCAACTAGGCCAATCATTTATTTCTTCCTAGGAATCTAAGTATTGAGAATGACAAAAAGGCTCAACGTTTTTATAGTTATTTTATCCCAACAGCATTACCTTGATGCACTCTTGCTATCACTTCTAGAGATTCCCAACATTCTTTCTTGGCCGTTTTTTATTCTTCAGCTTTCTCTTTCATTCTATAAGGTATACTAGATTCTGCAAAGAAATATCTCTTATGCTTAAATTAAGGTCTGATTTTTTGTGGTGGCTGTTGTTGCAACCAAAGGATTCAAATTGATACACATAGCCCTGTCATAATCTCCTGGAACCTTCTTTCTCTCCCTGGGTTGCATATGACCTTCTTTCTAAAAGACCCTCCTCATCACTGGTTGTTGTTGATGAGATTATAGGACCAAAGCACCCAGGGGTTAAGGAGAATTTCAAGCATTAAAATAAAAGGATACATAAAAATTGTTATGTATTTACTGTCTTACTGTTAGTAAGTTAGTTAGAGCTCATAAATAAGGTACTTATAGAGGATAAATGATCAAGATGTATAAAGAAAAAAACTAAACTTTTTCTTACTGGAAAAGAAAGATCAGAATGGCTCCCAGCAGTGGATTTTCCAATTTCTTAGAGAAAGAAAATATCAATGGGAGGTGCAGGTTTTCTTAGTATTTAAAGTTGAGTGTGTAAAGATGCCTATTTCCTAGATGGAAATACAAAAGATGAAGGGAGAATCTTGAAAGAAATAAAAGCTCCAGAATAGGAATAAAAATAAGAATTTAAAAATGAAAAGATGTTGTCAGTTTGACTCACTGATGTACAATTTTTTTTTTTTTTTTGCTTCCTAGTAAAAGTCTATGGGAAAAGTGTTACAAAGTTCTCCCCTCTTGTATTTAGCCATAATGCATGAAAATTCAAACGATATTTTTTACAAGTCCATCAGTGGATGAATGGATAAAAAAACTGTGGTACATTTACACAATGGAATACTACACAGCAAAAAGAAGAAACTCCTACCTTTTGTGACAACATGTATGGAACTGGAGAGTATTATGCTTAGTGGAATAGCCAGTCAGTGAAAAAGAAATACCATATGATCTCACCAATAAGAAGAATCTAATGAATAAAATAAACTAATGAACCACAGGCATGGAAACATGGAACAGACTGAAAATGACCAGAGGGAAGGAGGAGGGAGATTATGGTGGAAAGAAGGGAAAGAGACTAGACAGAGAACAGGTAGGAGTGACCCACAGACAAGGACAACAGTGTGGGAACTAACTGTGGGAGCAGGAGAGTGGAATGGATGGAAGAGGGCAAAGGGGGAAAGATTGGGACAACTGTAATAAAATAACAATAACAAATGAAAAAAATAGAATTGTGCTATTGTTAGATAATTTTTTCTATTTTAAATCCCAGAAAAACAACTGCCAGGCTCCATGACAATGCAAGGTAAAAAGATAGCTGTCGCATCTTCTCAGATTTCCTGTGTCAGACTTCCTGTTGTCCTAGGAAAGTCACAAAATGCCTGGCTGAGACATTAAACTAGAAAATGACCAAGTCATTACAGTTTTATTCTGTGAAAACTGGAGATTGTCTATTACTGCAGAGGTGACAGCTAACTAATAAAACTCAGAGATTAGACTGTTTATCATGACTGGGATTCATTGGAAATAAATGATTTACTGAAACAATTCAATTCTCAAAAAATAAACAAAAGAAGTTTTATAACTTGCCCTAGGTATAGAAAAGATTGTACTTTTCATTGGGAAGAACCCGTTTCTAGGCTTGTACAAAATAGCAATAATAAAGGCTTTGTTCTTACTGAAAAAAAAAAAAAGTTTGAAAATATCAATGGGAGATGCAGGTTTTAAAGTAAGACTGTTAATGTTTTTACTGAAATGTTCATGGCATCATGTCAGCTATGGTAAAGCATTATTAATTTTTTTTAGTTTAATTTATTGAATTAAAGGTAAGTTCCTAAAATGATCATATTAAAATGTTCCTGACAAATTCTTGCTTAGGCTTTGGTGACATTTTAAAGTATGTAGACAGCATGCAATACTGTGATAGCTGGGAACACATCTGAGATGGTGTGTCTGTGAGAGTGGGGATGCCGATGTGAGGAGAGAGATGTATGGAAAACATAAAAAGAAAGTCAACAGCTGAAGAGTAGATTTTATGAAACTGTAGTGGCTTTAGCCTTGCTTTGGGGCCAATTTTAGCTGCATTATAAAGTGCTACATAAAATACTACATTGCCTATTTTCCTATTACAGAAACATGGCCCAGGTTTTGTTTCAGAATTGCTAAAAGAAATGTGTTGATGTTTTTATAAAACATCCTTTGAAACGTAAAACTGAACACCCTTTGAAACGTAAAACTGAACACGGTCCTTTACAAGATTTCCTTCTCTTCCACACACCTCTAGGGGAGAGTAAAATGAAATCAGTCTTAGAGCTCAAGAAATTTTAAATAGGAAGCTTTTTTTTTCCATTACAAAAAAAATTAAATTATTGGTGTGTCGCAGTTGTCCCATTTTTCCCCTAGTATTATTCCCTGCCTCAACCACCCACCCCTCTTCCCCTCTCCCACAGTCAATCCCCACATGTAGTCCATGTCCATGGGCCATTCATACTAGTTCTTTGACTAAACTTTTCCCTTTCTTTCCCCCTTTTACTCCTCCTCCCTCCCCTCTGGTCACTGTCATTCTATTCCTCATTTCCGTGCTTCTGGTTCTATTTTGCTTGTTTGTTTGTTTTATTCATTAGCTTCCTTAAACTTCAGGTTCTTGAGTTTGCTGTCAGATTGTTCTTCCTGGAAAAACTGATCCTCTTTCCCCTTTTATGTTGCCAGTAGGCAACTGATGAATATTAAGTCTATGTTCTATGGGCTACAAACCATGCCTCCCTGTCCATGACCACTCCCCCAACCATCATTAACTAGATGACTGCTCCATTTTCAGTGTGTTTGGGAGTTATCAGAATGTTATAGTTAATCATATGAAGCGATCAATCATAATGAAGTACTTTATTTTTTATATAGCTAATGTATATTGCCTGAGAAGGACTGAAGACCAGTGAAACAAATTTTCCATTATCCTTCATCTATCTTTAATACTGCATCCCATAATATAGACCAAGTCATCAGGGATCAGTATACAGGACTTTGCATATTAATTTTATATAACATATTATGACTGAAAAATTAAGGCTCCAACTGGTAAATAATATTTTACACTTAAAATTTGTCAGGACAATAGATCTCACATTAAGAATTTTTGCCACAACAAAATAATTAACTTTTAATGAAAGATCCAACAGATGTAGAAACAAATTGCATTTAGTTTATAAATGTTGTATGCATTTTTTATTAAATGTTTGAACAGTAGCTTGAATACCCTCAGTATTTAACATTATTGGCTCCATAGAGCCACTCCTCACTCTACATTAACTGGATAATAGCCGTTTGTGCTTGAAGATCTGGAGTGCTTGCTTTCTAGCTCCTGTTTATCCTCACAATCAGGACCCTTGGAATGAAAGTTTGGTGAAGAATCAGACTATGACTTTTTTCCAAAGGGCTCTGAAATCACTCCAAAGAGAATACCTTTTAAGTTTTGTGGTAATTTCACTGTTACTCCTAACAAAGCTAGATCTTTTAGAAATTGACAAATTCCATTTTATATTGCACCAAAATTGAAGATACACTAGCGTAGGCCTAACTGCTTTTCTAGAATCACCCTCCAAATAAGTGCTAATTTAAATGCAACGTCTTTAGGCAAGTGGGCTTGTGACAGGAACTATTACTGACTGGACTTTGTTGGAGGCACTGAAACCTAGGATGTGTTTGTGCTTGCGAAAGTGACAGTTTCGGTAATTTCTTCAAGGTTGTTGACACAATTTTCTGTTTTAAAAATCAGTTTTCTCTTTTATTTACATCTACTTTAATACTTTGTTGGAAATGCAGCCATTTTCCCAAGAGCACTTGGCATTGTTTCTATTAAACAAGGGAATTTATTTACTCAAACTTTCTTTTTAGAGGAATATGCACTAGCATGAAAGAACATCCACACTTTTCATTCTGGGAACAGATAGGATGTAAAACAGGTTTGCGGTGAGGTGTGTGGGCATGTGCGTATGTGTATCAATCCATCCTATGTGAGGGACTGCCAGGATTTAAAATCCTCAAAACAATAGCAGTTAATGTCTCCTGTGAAAGTCACAAGACCTTAGAGTATCTTACCTTATGGACCATTTGGAAACCACTACTAGTCCACAGGAATACCTACATCAGAAGGAATGGTTTCTTGCTAGCCTATTTTGTGACTGTTTGCTAGACTGGTTTCACTAAACACCTACCTTTCTCTCATTTATCCTATATCATTTCCTTGGGTTAGAGGTTTTGCTAGCTTCTGCTTTATGCTTATCTTTTTGTTCCTATTTAGAAAAACCCATCTTTGCTCATCAGCAAAACAATTTATGTAGTGTGCACATCTACACCCATCTGGCTTTGCTGTTGCAGAGATGCGAACAGGGCTGTGACCTTCAGACGCAGAAGTGTTGTTGAGCGAGGATGGCACAGCATCCTAAGGGACAAGACTGCAGATATTTTTTTTCTTTACTCCATTACAAATACATGGTTAGAAAGCATGTTGTTGAGAAAATAAAAGGAAAGGAGATTAAAGCTGAAAGCCATTCATGTCCATAGGAAAGCTTCTAAAACCCATTCTATCCTTTTGACCAAGTGTATGTATCTTCAGGGAAGAAATAAAAGCCCAAGAAAGAATGACATACCCTGGGTTCTTAGAGAAATGTAAGACAGTAACATAGAACACTTAGTTAATGTTTTCAAAACTAAATTTGTGAAGTCCTTAGAGACAAAGCTTATGTAAATATATGCAAACTAATAGAAATTATCAATAACTTTGATGTTCCTCACAGGTTGACAATGTGGCCCTTGATGCCACAGAAGATTACTGTTGCTTCTTATAGATTTGAAAATTACTTGGATAATACCATGCCTTTATATTTAATGTGAATTGTATCAACTCAGCACTTGGAGCAGTTGCTCTTTTGCCAACAGTTGTGCTTGCACATATAAGTAAGCCAATGTATTTATCAACTCTGGGATCAGTGCATGTAAATAAAGTAGCTGCTGCTGCATTTTAGATTTGTTCTGATGACAGATATATCCTAAATTAATTAGGAATGGTTTGATTGCTTCATAGCTCATTAAGAAAGAAGACATGAGCATTATTACGGTTGTCACCAACAGGTTCAAAGCCCAGTACATGTTATCATTGTTATCATTATTCTGATATCTGACTCTGTTTTAGATTATGTTATCAACACTAACACTACTATTTCCTTCTGTAGGAGTTTGGATATCATTTTTTGATAAAGTTCATTTGGAAGGTTATTTTAGACTGCATGTGAGGAAAACGAACCAATGAACAAACATGAAATATGCTCCTTTACTTAATATCCTTTTTTCATGCCATTTTATTTAAAATCAACACTCTGCATACAATAATCTTGAATTAACTTGTATGATGTGCAATAGTTCTTAAGGCCTGTTTTGCAAATACTCCCTCATTCAGTTAGCTCTCTGGGTGGGCTGACACATGATCAGGTTTTCTCTATACAGTTAATATATTAATAAATTGATTAAAATATATTGAATCCATTCCTTAACTTTTATTTCTTCTTTGTATGATTCTGGCTATCATTCTTTGTTTTTCTTTCTACTCATTGCTGATCACATAGAAAAAAATTTATTCACTAACCACTTCATCCTCCCCATTTATTTTAACTTTTAAAAAATATTTTTTATTTATTATTTTTAAGAGAGGGGATGGGATAGAGACAGAGAGTGAGAGAGACATCAACGTATGGTTGTCTTTCACCTGCCTTCAGCTACAGACCTGACTGGAGACTTGACTTGCAACCTGGTTATGTTCCCTGACTGGGAATGGAACCAGTGACCTTTGGGTTTGCAGGTTGGTGCCTTGTCCACTGTGCCACCAGCCAGGGCCTTTTTATTACCTTTTTAATAATATAGTTTCCTCCAGAAATAGTAGAACACCATTGGCTACATGATGGCCTACTCCAGGGAACTTTCTTCAGACCATGTCTTCACTTAACACTTGGAACATTTAACAGTGTTGACTAATCTCTCTTGCCGGGGTGGGAGGCCTCTTCTGTCTTACTTGCTGTCAACTGTCATCAACCATTAACACCATACCTGTGCCAGATAGTACTGCCTGAAAGTCACATCCTCTGATATTGATTCTTTAAAATTTTTTTTCTGCTTCTTCTTTAGTTTCTTTTTACTTTCCTGCATATATTCTTCTGTTTGCCAATTCCATTCAGTGTACTTAATCTACAAAGAAAAATAATGCTTTTACATCTAAAGCCAGTTCTATCCCTTTCTATTTCTTAGAAAAGATATAATGAATGGAGCCTAGAGTAAGCTGTGCTTAAGTTGAACAGGTACAGTCCCCTGAAATCTACTATGTATAGGTAGGTTACTTTTTCTTATGTGTTTGGCATATGCTAGCTCTTTTAATCCTCACTATAACCTAATTGTTATTTATCTCCATTTTACACATGAAAGTACTTTGTGTACATCAGTTTGAGAAAGTCTTCTAGGTCATTTTGATAGAAAAAGGAAGCCATCAACAAAATGAAAAGACAGCCCACTGAGAGAACATATGGGAGAACATATTTGCCAATATATTAAATAAAGGGTTAATAGCCAAAATGTGTAAAGAACTTTTAAAACTCAATATCAGATAAATAAACAATCAAATTAAAAATGGACAAAGGACGTGAATAGACACTTCTCCAAAGAAGACACACAGATGGAATTGAGGAAAAAAGAATAAAAAAGAAACTCATAAACATGGATAATAATGTGGTGATTTCAGCGTGGGGGGTAGGTGAAGGTGGAAGAGGGTATAAGGGGAGTAAATTGTAATGGAAAAAATACAATAAAATATAAATTGAAAATGTTTGACATTATTCAAAAAAGAAATGGTATAAGGTTCAGAATAGTGAAATTTGTATAATAGGATGTCTTTAAAATAATTATTTGATAATTAGGTTAGAATATTATTATATCAGTTTGAATCCCATAATTATTTTTCTTCCTTACAAAGAAGAAGAAATTGATACTTAGGGGAACAATCTAATTCAAACTTATACCTGATTTGTAATACACCAAGCTACACATTTAACTATTCTATCTTTTGTATTTTTCAGTTTCCTATAGTTTTTAGTGTGCTTTTCTTAACATGATCATGATAACTTCAAATTTAATATTTCTCAAAAAAATAAAATAACAAAAGAAAATAAATTTCCATGTTAACTAGTTTTCTTTTTCCTCAGTGGAGTAAACATCTTTGTGGCTATGGCATTAAAATGTTTAAAAAACAGTTATTGGTTCACAGATATTAGGTTCTTTAATACAATTTACTGTGTCATCTGGATGCATTGCTATTTGTTTGAAGGCATTTTCCGCCATTATTGGTGCCCTTACTAGCACTGAAGGATGAGAATGCACACTTCGGGATAAAAGCCAGCTGTTTTCTCTGTTGTATTACACAGAAAGTTATTCAGGAACATGCCCACTGTGGCAAATTTACTAAGCAGAATATTTGTTGCCCTGACATTTTGAGCAATCTACAGACACAAAAAGTTAACAGTGAATTCTTGTACACTTTCTTAGGAATGAATTGGTTCATAATGCTGTAGGATAAAATTAGCATTTTATTTAAATTTTTTACTTAGAACATAATCTTTTTAGTTGACCAAATTTTATGGTGCCAATGATATTCATAATTTTATTCATATTTACATCTTTTTTCTTTAGAGTAGAGCTTCATGCATGATTCATTCTATTTATGTTTCTCCTTGTGCTTTGAGAGAAAGAGAGCACTTTCTACCCATACCAGAACTAAACGAGTAATGAGCAGTCCTTGCCTTACGAGGGTAAAATCTACAATTTCTTGCTGTCTCTGATCAGAAAATCCACATTTGAGTCTTTACCTCTGCAGCATGGACTATAACATGATGCAAATTTTGACTCATCTTTTAACTTTCTAACAAATGTGGTTAGGATGTCTTATTTATGTTTCTTTGTTTCTCTGAATAATTTAGGGGTATGCTGCTCAGTAGATTAGCCACAAGTCACATATGATTCTTTGCTTAAATTAATTAAAAGAAAATTAAAATTCAGTTTTTCAGTTGCAGTAACCATAGTCTAAGTTCTCAGTAGTTGCTTACGACCCAGTTTAAATCAGTGGGACTCAAGATGTTCTCTGGGGCTCTTACTTGAAGAGATTCTTTGTTGTTTTTTATTTTTTCTTTGAGAGAGAGACAGAGAGGGAGGGAGGGAGAGAGAGAGAGAGAGAGAGAGAGAGAGAGAGAGAGAGAGAAAGAGAGAGAGAGAGAGAGAGAGAGAGAGAGAGATGGAAGGGAAAGGGAAGAGAAACATTGGTTGCCACCTACCCTAACCAGACACTGAACCCACAACTTAGGCATGTGCTCTGACAGAAATCAAACTGAAGACCTTTTGCTTTACTGGACAACCTCCAATCAACTAAGCCATGCTGGCCAGAGCAAGTGATTCTCCAATTTTTTAAAAACAGGTTTTTATATACAATATTCCAACCTTCAGGGGTCTGGAAGCAATTCAGCTTGGAATCATGTTTTCCCAGGACACCCAGCATTTCCCTTGCTCTTTAAAAGGCTATAAGACAAAACCAAACCCACTAGTGCCCCATCTCCTTACCTGTCAACTTCTCCTTCAGGATCTGGGATACGTTGTCCTCAGCCTCTTTTTAATAGTCCAGAAAAGCATGTGCTGTATTAACTTGATTATAGTGAAGTTTAGGAAAAGAACAAGTCCTGGGAGAGTGTCCTTTTCATGTTTTTATAGATGTGGACAAGAGGCTGCAGCGCTTAGAAGTTGCTGGCAGCTGTGTTGGAGGTGGGGGCCAGCCTTCCAAGCCTTTGGAAGAAGGAACTTCCTCCTGTCTTCCTAATTACCTATCTGACACCTAACTCATGATATGAACTTGCTTTTCAGTCTCAGGTTTTCAAATCTGAAACATCAAATGCTTGGGGGGAAAGTTCTATAACTATATTCTAGTGAGTCTATTCTGCTTTTGATTTATTTTTATTTCTACATAAATTGTTATTAAGTTTTCTGCTTTCAGATTCATTTCACTTTTTTTTGATACTTTTCTTCCTTTCATTCTCATTTTCATGCCACTACAATAGCAATCATCTCAGCCACTAGAGCTGCATGTGAGTGGTATTAAAGGATGAAAAAGAAAGCTATCCAATAGCAAAAGAAATGAACAAATTTTAAAATGTTCAAGACATGACTTTTTACTAAAGCAAAATAAGCTATTACCCGATATGTTATTAAATTATTTTATTTTTAACTTTTAAGCCATCACATTTCTTTTCCTACTTTGAAAAACCAAGAAGATAGATAATTTGTACAAGCCTTAAAGTAGAAATAGAAGTTACCGAGTTTTCAGTTTGAGTAGATGATGTCTAACTTCCATACATGCAAATAGATGAAAGGAAATTGTATGTTGCTACTAAAAATAAAATTGATAAATTGTGCCCCTTATCAAGTTATTTCTAAAATGAGAAAAAATGTATTAACAAGATGAATATATTCTTTTACACACTTTAGTTTTATTTGATGTAATTACTTCAAGGTAATTATCAGGATATATAATTCTTACCTTTTTCTACAAAGGTGATAATTTGAATATAAACTCACAGTATAGTATTTGTTTTAATTTCATATGCCAGTTCTATAGGAGGTGAGTCATGAAATTGTGGCCACCCCTAATTTCTGGTCTTAGCTTTGCACCTGCAGTGACATTCCTTGTATTAATATAGCTAGAGTGTTGTTGTGTTTTTTTTTCCAGAGAAGGTGTGTACTATTTATACTTTGGTTCCTTATTTGTGTACAATATGAATGGCTATTGAATAAAATAACAATGTGAGTACCATTTGAAAAATGCCAGTCTCATATTTTCACTTTGTCCCAATTTTCAAGAAATTCAGTAAGCTAATTATTGATTAGAGTGCCACTGGAATTTTTAGATGAGGAAGAGGGTTTTTCTGTGAGTAAGGAGGAAATTATTTGACTAAATCACGTGGCTTTCAACATTTTATTATTTTGTGGCTTATGTTAAACATTTGTAATTTTTTTTTTCATTTTCTGAGAAGTTGTAAATCTTTTTTTTTTTAATTTTATTGTTGTTGTATTACATCCATCCCCTTTTTGCTCCCCTCTGTCCCCCCACCCACCCACCCATTCCCCCCAAAGTCAATCCCACCTGTTGTCCATGTCCATGGTTCCTTTATACTAGGTTCTTGCCTAAGCTGCTCGCCTTCTTTGCCTCTACCTCTCCCTCCCCCCTACCCCGTTCCCCTGACCACTGAAGGCCTATTCCTTGTATTCATATACTTGGTTCTGTTTTGGTTGTTGTTAGTTTTGTTCATTATTGTCCCGTAAGAGGTGAGATCATATGATATTTGCCCTTCACTGACTGGCTTATTTCACTAAGCATAATACTCTCCAGTTCCATCCATGTTGTTGCAAAGGGTACAAGTTCCTTCTTTCTTTCTGCTATATAGAATTCCATTGTGTAAATGTACCAAAGTTTTTTGATCCAATCATCCATTGATGGGCACTTAGGCTGTTTCCAGCACTTGGCTATTGTAAATAGTGCTGCTAT
>PVIW01002840.1:0-24236 GCA_004026585.1 Noctilio leporinus
AATAAAATATTAAAAAAAAAGAAAAGGAAAAAAAATACACACAACTATAAAAAAGAAAAAAAAAAAGATGATGCGGGTTCTCCCTGGAATCTCCGGCAATGGGCCTGGGCTCTCTATAGGTGGTGAAGGCTGACAAAGCATTTGACAGCATAATACATGCAACTCATACTCCTGAGCCACAAATGACATTTACAGCAACCACGCCTCTCCATGAAGTCCGACAGTGTTGCATTGATTCGAGTCAACGTGAGATCATCTCTCAAGTGTGTTGAAGAATCGCCAAGGGCTTAAAGCGATGGCTGAAAATTCCATTCTGTCCTCACGGAGGAGGACTGTTGGAAACCCATCATCAGCTCACCAGGGCCAAAGGAAAACGCTTCACACTGTTCGGCAGCTAGACATTCCGTCTCCCCAGTTTGCCCACCTCTACCTAATAACATCCACAGCACCTTCCTAGAGGATAAACACAAAGCAAAACCCAACTCACCGTTTCCAGGGTCTCCGGAGATGACCATCACAGAAGCAGGCGAGGTGCCCACGCTGTTATTAGCGGTGACGTGGATTCGGTGAGCACACTCATCGAGGGCTAGTTTGGTGCCATTGGCCGGGGCACGGATGGCAAAGAGCTTTGAACTGGGCAGGTGGTGTAGATTTTCTACAACTACGTTATAGAAGAGAATCTTCCCGTGGGCGTGCGCTTTCGACAGCGGCTGGAAAAATATTGATGATCATTTCAGAACGAGCTTTACTGAAAGGCGTGTGCACAACTTATCATCTCTTCTGTCCTCAAATGGACACACGCACGCTCAGCAAATGGAAACAGTTTCCTGGAGAAAACACCTTCTAGGCCAGCCTTGACCTCAAGCTGTCTTCTGTAAAGCAGAGTAGAGAGCAGGCTCATTGGGGGTGAGCCCCTCTTGGTGTGTCCACAGAAGTGGGACCAAGCTAAGAAATGAGGGGCTCTCTAGCCACCGCCTGAACCCTAGCAGAGGGCCTAACTCCTGTTCCCATCCGCCACCAACTGTGAATCCCCCACACCCAGACAGCACAGACCCCCTTCTAGAGGATTCTCCAGGTTTCAGAGAAGCCCTGTTTACATGGTGTCAAGCCCACCCCCAGGGCCTGTCCCTCAGGCCTACCCTCCCAAAGGTGCCCCCAGTCATGAGATCAGGCTGGGAATGGCTGTTTGCTTGGGGTGTGAACAGACCATGGACATACAGACTGGCATGTCCACACAGGTGCACACTGGAGTCCTTGCAAGAGCCAGCGTGGGGGTGGGAACAAAGTGGGATGGGTGGTGGCCAGGGGCCCACTGTCCCAGTGTGGCGTGTTGTGGTATCAGATGCTGAGGACTTCAGAGTTCTGAACGAAACCCGGCCTCCAGGTCACGATGAAGGCACATTCGTCAAGGTCAAAGGACACCATCTGGTTTATATTATAGCTTTGTAGCTTGACTCATCACTTTTCATCATAAATACCATGATTATTCGAATAATCATACTTTTAAATATGTGCTTCTCCAGTTACACCTGTGAGACACGTTAAGGGGTAACCCTGAACTCCAAGTTGACCAAGAGAACTCCATCCAGGCCCAACGATGACTCCATGCTTTTAGCAAAACGCCATGGTTAAAATTACTTAACCACATCTTTAAAGGAATGGACACAATAATGTCCTTTCTAGACAGCATGGTCTGCAAAGTTGTTGTTTTGCCAATGAAATGGCAACTAGAATATCTGCACAAGCCATCTTCTGTAGGTGCTTTGGGTGGCCCACAGACCATGGAAAACAGCTTGTGGCCTCCCAGGATCAGCCGCCGCCCGATGACAGTCACGGGACAAGGACCCTGTCCGAGCTCCCTTGGGGAACTCCGCCTCCCTTTGCTCCCTCTCCCTGGGCACAAGCTCTTTTCAATAATCTCTAGCTGCTTCATCCTGTGCTGAGTTCCATGCTCACGTCTATAACATGGAGGCTCAAGAGCCTAGCAATCAGGGTCTGATGCCACTTGTGCCCTGGGCCCTGCCAGAATTAGAGGGGGCTGGGTACCAGGTACAGAGACACAGGTTCTAGCAAGAGCTGGCAGGCTGAGCAAGGGACAGGCAGCAGCCACAGGGGTGCAGAGAGGGGTTCCTCGGGCCCTGAGGCGTTGGCTGCCTTTGTGGTGACATGTGTCTAAGGTCCCTACATTGGAAGACTACCCAGACGCAGCACGTTTCTCAGTGAAAGACAGGCCCCAGTAAGTCTGCCTTTCTGAATCGGCGCATCTTACCTTCCAGAATAAAGCTACGTCACAAGATCCCTGCATGAACTTCACGTGTCTCCAGACATCGGGAGCCCTGGACGGCGCTGAAATGAGCCAGGGAAAATACTTGGGTCACAGTACGTGATAGAATAGTATATTGCAACTTCTAGTTTGGTCAGCGAAGTGACGATGAATACCCTTGAGGCTTGCTTTGCACTTTTTCATTCTTTGTGACTTTCCTATCTAATTATTATTATTATTATTGTTTTATTATTATATTATTTTCCTGCCATTCATTAACTTTGCAAGCGAGGCAAGTCGCTTTGGTCTATGGGCCCAAGCTGCTTCATTGGTAACCAGGGTAATGGTAATAGTTCATTATCTTGAAGCAGGGCTGTGCCATCTAATCTGCTGAGGCCTAAGAGTTACACTTGAACTCTAAGACATGTGTATTCGGGAGAAAACCTCTCCGTTCCATCCATGTTGAGGAAACAACCTCTGTGAACATAACAGAGAGGGCTCACGGTTGGCTGTTGCTGAGCAGATGACTTACCAATAATAATTAGTTTCCACACCAATTCATAAGAACCTCTGCACACCTATGTTCATAGTGGCACTATTTACAATAGCCAAGTGCTGGAAACAGCCTAAGTGCCCATCAGTGGATGACTGGATCAAAAAACTTTGGTACATTTACACAATGGAATTCTATATAGCAGAAAGAAAGAAGGAACTTGTACCTTTTGCAACAACATGGATGGAACTGGAGAGTATTATGCTTAGTGAAATAAGCCAGTCAGTGAAGGACAAATATCATTTGATCTCACCCATTACGGGACAATAATGAGCAAAACTAACAACAAACAAAACAGAACCAAATATATGAATACAAGGAATAGGCCTCAGTGGTCAGGGGGAACGGGGTTGGGGGGAGGGGGGAGGCAGAGGCAAGAAAGGGGAGCATCTTAGACAAGAACCTAGTATAAAGGAACCATGGACATGGACAACAGGTGGGATTGACTTTGGGGGGAATGGGTGGGTGGGGAGGGGGAGGGGGACAGAGGGGAGCAAAAAGGGGATGGATGTAATACAACAACAATAAAATTAAAAAAAATAATAATAATAATAATTAGTTTCCAAACACTGCTACATTCCCCAACTTGGCCTCAGGGTGTTTGGCATGAGATCAGTGCTTTCCTTGGCACGGACATTCTGTTCGCCCCCCGTCTGGAGTTAAAAGTCTACACAGCCGCAAATCCGGTGGGAATCCAGCAATGCCAGGAGCTTAGGAAGCACTTTGGCAAAAATCAAAGATCAGAGAAAAAGTACGGAGTAGAAACAACACCAACGGTACATGTCTGAAGCGGGTGCCTTCCCACTCACACCTCATCAACCACTTAATTCCTTGATTTTTACTTAAAAATATTTTTAAAGAGAGCACCCCGCCTCGTTTGTCATAGTGTCCCCTTCCCTTGTTGCGTGAACAGGAGCCCCCAAGAAGCCAGCCCATCTCCCTTGAGTCAGGTGAGACACCTGAGTTACAGGTCGGGGGTCTGCACGTACCGACTTCAGGTGTGCGGAAGTCCTGGCCCGTCCACTCACTCCATTTCCAGAAGTGGCCGGCAGCAGCGCAGCGGACTTGGGTTCTGTACCCCGTGGCTGGTTCCAGCTCCCAGAAGTGCTGACCGTTCGCCTTGACGGAAACGTTGCGCTGCTGGGTGAAAAACAGAAGTATTGGTGGGCACGCCCCCTCGCAAAGCTGAATCACAGAGTGGCATATCCTGACTTGGGGCCAGGCGAGTTCTTCCTCGGAAAGAAGTCTCTCGAAGGTCCCCTTGCCAGCTCTGAAAGTCTGTGGTGAACGGCATGGACCTCTTTCAACCTCGAAAACCCATGTCATGAGGTTTAGAGAGATTGTATTTTATCAGTCTCTCTCTTCAGGACATACAGGGATGTGTGAAAACAGAGTATTAAGCAGTCTCCTTACTTGTATCACTTTTCCTTCACGGTAGAGTTCCACCTGACACAAGAATGTGAAACCATTCCCGTTGGAGTGTACCTTCCAGGTCATGGTGGCATTTGTGGCACTTAGATTTTTAAGGAACACATTAAAGGGAGCCATTGGATGAACTGCGGGGGACAGGAAGGAAGAAGGTAAAAACAAATATCAGCATGGATACAAAAGACTTCGGTAAATAAGCAGTTCATCTCATTTATTCAGTCAGTAAGCATTTTTTTTGTTTATGTTTGAGGAAATGACAGACAAAAACCACACCTACAGCCAGATGGAGTAAGCCCATGACAGCCTTTCTCTCTCACTGATTGTATTAGCCACTTTGAACAAAATGCAAACAGAAACTACCTGACTACCTGAGAACTCTTATAATTAAATAAATCAGGCAGATTGTGCAGGGGCGTCGGAAGGCGGAGCAGCTGCCCGCGGGGAGAACAGAACAGGACCCAGAGTCTAACCACAAGAGGCCAGAATTAGAAGCGTTACTGAACTGACCTTTTCCTTTTCCCTCCTGATATGAAGCACAGCGAGTGACAGAATAGGGTAGCTACAAAAGTCCCACCTTTCTGGCCGGAGGGGAAAAGGTAGGACTACGTAGAACTCAACAGTACCAAGGAGATCGTGGAGAAGTAGGAACCTGGGACAGCGAACTCATCATGCTGTTTTCCATCTCCCACGCTCACCTCCCCGCTGTGCACACGCGGCTTAATCATGGGGCCAAGGACTCCCAGACCACTGCCCAGGCCCGGACTGCCGCCGGGGAGGCTCCGGCACAGACAGGAAAAGCTCGGGAAGGCTTTGAAGAGAGCCAGCCTTGAGCTCAAGGCACAAGGTGGGCTGAAGTGTTGCGGCAGGGACACAGCTGTCCGCTAAAACCAAGTGGGCAGGGGCCCCTGCAGGCGCTGAACGCCAGAGCCTCACCTCGATGAGCCAGGTCAAAGGCAACATGGGCACTTCTCTCCCTGAAGTGGTTTTCAGCCTTGAGTGTGAAGTTATACGTTTCCTGCCAGTCTTGCGCTATTGACCAAGTACACCAGTCTTTGTGTTGGCAAAGTTTCTTTTCCCCAGAAAATCTTAAAAACAACCAAAACAAGTCATGTCAGCGTTTACATGTCAACATGGATGTGCATGCCTGTCTCCCCCAGGGACCCTCCGTGACTTTAACTATGTTCCCCAGGAGAGCAGCCACCCGTCACCGACACGTCCTGCGAACACCATGTCAACCAGCTCCATTGGCAAGGCACGTGGTTGGCCGGGGAACAGGCTGCCCCTCGCAGGTGGTGAGCGCCCCCCTTCATTCACTTTGGATAACCGGGAAAGGCGAGAAATGAGGTAGACCCAGGTGGAACCATGACTTGGAAAGACGAAAATACTTTCACCTCAGGATGAACCAGTCACGGTTTGATTGTCTGTATGCTACGGTTTCCCTTAATGACACTTGGGTGGGAAGTACTGCACTCCTGAGACTGACAGGGCGGTGTTCAGACATGGGTTCGGATTTTACGCAGCCTATGAAGGTGGCTTTCGTCCCGTTGCCCCGAGGAAGGAAGCAAGGAAGAGTCTGCCCGTCACGGAAGCGGTGCTCACTTACGATTCAAGTAAAGTGTAGCTTTGGGAACGGTAGTGAGTCAAGTCAGTGTCAGCCCCGGGATCCCAAGTACAGTTCAAAGTCTTGAAGTCCCGAGTTTCGCAAGAGAAGCCCTTGGGCTCCTCAAGTACTTCTGTCCATAGAAAGCAAACAACAACAAACAAACAAATGAAAGACCTAGTTCAATCAAAAACACATAGAACAGGAAGCTCTCTGGGGGGGTCCAGGGTGACAGTGATGCTGAACAATAAAGGGATCATTAAAATCGATCCTCCCCCATGAATATGTTGGCAGCTCCGGAAAGTCACATTTCAGATGCCTCCCCATGTTGGTCCCTGTCCTTCCTTCCCTTGTGCTGTTCTGGGTGTCATGGCGATGGGTGGTCAATGTCCTGCACACAGGCAGCACTGAGTATGTCTGAGGGCTGTGTACCCCCTGTACCTGCTCTCAATAAGCATTGCTCAGTCCCAGCCCCGGGGCGTGAAAGAACGCAAGGACCAAGTCAGCGTCGCCTGGTGTTTCACGTTGGACGCTGTGGCTCAGAAAGCCTGGGGTTTCTGCTTGGGATGCCCGGCATCTGTCGGGTTGGGGGAACCTGCTAAATCCAGCAGCCGGGAGCTGAGAGGTCCAAGGAACGGTGCAGACCTCCAAGTCCCTGGAGCCCCTGCTGTCCTTAGAGGCCATTGCATGGAGCACACATACACTGAGTTTCTGGGAGCCCAGAGACGTCCTTTGTCAGGGCAGCAGTGAAGGCGGGGAAGGACCATCGCAAGAGACAACACAGGAGGCCACCAGATGTGTGCCCACAGACCCACCAAGACATAAAGTGCCCCCTCTGCGTTGCTGCCACCAGTGGGGGTCATGGGCTGCGATGGCTCATTTGCTGAGCGCCAGCTGCCCACGGTGATGGGAACAGGGCCAGGCTCTGTCCGCCTGCATTACTCCTCACAACTATCATCATCCCCCTTTCCCAGAGGCAGAAACCAGCTCAGGGGTACTTGGGAACTTGGCCGAGATGGAGAAGTTTTCGCCCCAGGAACCCTGGGACCCCAACCCAGCTGCCACTCCCTGCAATCCGGGGGTCACTGCAGTGTGGCGGAGGCAAAGCAGGGCATTTCCGGGCCTGACCTGAACTTTCTCCCCTCGAAGCTCTTGGTTTCTAGGAATTAAAACTGTCAGGAAGGACAAGAAAACAACAGGAAATCCTGCCAGTGTTACTCCAGAGTATCTTTTCCTGAGTTCCTCCTCCTGGAAGACTTGGGAAATCAAAGAACATGGGGGCAGCCCTGGCTGTGGCACAGTGGATAAGGTGCCGGCCTGCAAACCCAAAGGTCGCTGGTTCGATTCCCAGCCAGGACACATAACCAGGTTGCAAGCCAGGTCTCCAGCCAGGTCTGTAGCTGGAGGCAGGTGAAAGGCAACTATACATTGATGTTTCTCTCCCTCTCTGCCTCTCCCCCTTCCTCTCTCTCTGAAAATAATAAATTAAATCTTTAAAAAAAAAAGAATATGGGAGCCACGCATGGGAATATTTGTCTTCTGATAAACAAGCCCCACCCCTCCAGTTCCTAAAGGGTGGGGGGAGGGGGCAGGGAACTCGCACACTCACTTGAGACCAAGAGAACACTGCCACTTATATTCTTTGTCTGCTCCACCTCACAGTAGAAATTGGACCCCGTCTCCCTAACAAAAGGAACGTTATTCAAGTTGAACACAGACACATGGGGATCAAGTTGCTCTCCATGTATCGGCTCATTTTCCAAATAACAGGATATGTTGTTTTGATGGCTCCTGGAAATGCAACAGATGGTGACATTGGCGCCTTCCTCCAGCAGCTTCTCTCCAGGGATAACAAGCAAGGAGCTATACCCAAGCGACGTCTGCACTACAAGAGGAGAAAAGACGCCCTGGTTAGAACACCGCTCACTCTTCAAACCAGCCTCTCCCACCTCCCTCTCCACAGGCAACTTTAGCTGCTTCTACCTTCAGGAGAAAACAGAGCCTAGATTTCTACAGCCAACCTGCAAGTGTCTGTGCCTGCGCTGAGAACAGTCCCCATACCGCTGCTCCTATTGCTATGGCACTGATTTCCAACACTGGACCATGGAGATGGCTGTGTCCCCGCTGGTGCTGGGTGATTCTGATGGCGGGAGCCGTGTGGGAGGCCCGGGCTCAAGTGGTATGTCCCTTACTCCCCCCTACAACCCCGGGACAGGGAGCGCTGAGCCCAAGGTCACCGAGGTGGCAAGGCCATGGACACTCATACTAGGTCTGGTCAGCTCCAAAGCCACACATCCCGCATCATCTCTAAATTGTACTGGGGGTCACATCCCCACCTGCTTCTCAGACCTGCCAGCCAGGCAGGCCTCTACCTCTGGTGGCCCTTCAGCCCACACCATCCTCACGTCACTGGCATTTTAAGCAGCGTCCCCGTCCTCGCCATGTGTGTCTCCTGCCACCGTTCCGCCGCCTCCTGGCCGGCCTCCCTGGGGAGCTGCCCAGCTTCCAGACCCCCCCCTCCCCCCAGCCAGCCCACCACAGGTGGCTGCTGGCCCAGTGAGTCGCCGGAAGGGCTGTTGGTTAGGCCAGCCCTGCGTCACAGACACAGAAGAGACAGTAACGGGAAACAGCACAGCTTTATCCACAATGCAGCTATTGCGGTACAATAGACGCCATTTCTCAGAAGGGTGATCTCCAGATAAGTCAAGAATAAATGCAAAACCTGGCTCTTCCTGACCTGCAGAGCACTGGTTCTCAGCCTGGGGGACTTTAAAGAACCAGTACTCTGGTGATCACCAAGTACTGCCAAAATAGCTGCGTTGGGAATAGAACTGTGCCCTCCCTCATTGCTATCTCTTCCGTGTCTGTTCTTCCTGCGAGCGTGGCCCTCCGTCAGCGGTGGGCGCACTGGTAAGGGCAGGGCCTCTGGACAGTCCACCCTGGCCACACCTATGAGTGGCCCGATGCCCTTGCCTGGGTTCCTTAACCTGTCTGTGACTCAGTGTCCTCACCTGTGAAGTGGGGGTAAGGCTACACATGTGTCTCACTGGTCAGATGTGAGGACTAACTTAAGGTGTCTAGTGGTTAAACCAGTAATGAGAATATAAATTTAATTCTATGATTTGGTATGAAACTAATTCCCTAGGCCATTGGTGGGCTAACATGTTATGAGTTTGAGTTCATAAATTGGCATCAACACTTAACAAAGAGGCGGTTCTCCTGGCAGGAATTTCAGATAACTCAGCAGGGTATGTGGTTGAGAAAACCAAATACTGGTGCTTTAGAACTGGCCTATCGCTTAGCTGAAGCAGAAGAAATGGTGGCGTACCCACTCTAAACTTTAACTACAGCAAAATTAAATCATCCAATTTGAGATATTTAATATGTATTTATCCATAATCTCATGACTCAAACTAAAGCACTGCTCTCATTTTTTCATGTGCCCCCACTTCTCTCTACATTTGAGGTGCTGTCCAACTATCCATGGCACCAATGCCGGCCCGCCATCTGCTTTTGTCAATAAAGTTTTATTGGAACACCACTAGTGCCCTTCCTGTAGGACTGCTTCAATGATACAATGGCAGAGTTGCATAGTCATGACGGACACCACAACCTCCACTCTAGCGGCATTCGCTATCTGTATGCTGTTCTAATAAAAACGTATGTACAGTTCGTGTTCTGCTCGGCTCGCTTAGTGTTCTGTAATACACACATTTGGAAAACAAATAAAAATGACCTGGATCTGCATAATTATTTCAATGAATACATTCAGAGGCCAGACCTCTTGGTGCCAAGTTTGACACCCATGCTTTTTAGTTTTAATCGGAGCTGACGGAAATGATGGTTGGTGTCTACCATGTTCCCCAAAGGGGCCCCCGTGGCTGGACCACTGACCCTCAAATAGTACCTAGTAAACCTTCTCACTCACTCAGCACCTCACTTCTTACCATCTACTTCCTCCCACGAGCTCCAGTTGGTCCAGATCCTTGGCCTGGGGGTCCTGGCATCCTCCACCGCACCCCGGAGTCTTACAAAGTGTGTGGCACATTCCAAGGGGAGCTCGGAGACCCACCTCCAATGCAGAACCTGCTGCCACTTCACAGGGGTGCTGTAATTCTCCTAGAAGTAGAGAGAAAAACTTGAAAACATAGCCATGCTGTCCTGGAAAGTGGCTTGACCGGACTTACCCACACTCACACTCAGAGCGAGCACGGGCCGTTCTTGCCCAGGTCACCCCCATAGCCTGGTGTCTCAGCAGGCAAGTGGCTACAGCATCGTGCTCCTCAAAACGCACCCCGGCTCTAGCCTCCGATTCCAGGGGGTTCAAATGGAGCAAGTGATGGAACATTGGGGCAACTCAAGTCTTGCGGGGAGAGATCAGACAGAAGGTGCTCATGATGTTGGTCACCCAGGACCCGCTGAGAAAACTCTAGAGAATCAAGTGGGCCTCTTAAAAGGAAGCAAGAGGGATGGGCATGGTTTCTATTCATGTTTAGCCAGGTCGGCCGCATCTCCGGGGAGAAGGGGCTTCTTCATGGCTCCCGGAGTTCCACTGTCTTCTAGGGGTCAGCAGATGGCTCTCCCTGCCTCCCTTAATCTTTTGTTCCCCATCTTTTCGTACATGGTAGCCCCTCCCTTGAGCTCCCCAGAGACCCCAACCACCCAAGAATGGCTCCCGCTGTTCTCTGGGTGGCTCATCCAGGTTGAACTGCAATTTGGTCTTTCAGCACAGCAGCTCTGAGCGTTCATCTGTCTAAGACACTGAAACTTTTGTTCTGTAACTCCATAGGCTTCGGTTGCTCCTCTACCCTTCTCCCCCCTCATTCGGGGCCACCTACAACCTGGCTCCAACCCACCTCCCCCTTCAGGAACCATCTCCTGGATACACTGGTCTGCTGCGCACTTTCGGGATGACTTGGTATTTTTCCATGCACACTGTGTCCCCCACTGTCCCTCTGCAGTGGGAATCAGTCCCATCCTTCCAGCCCAGATCACACCCCTTCCCCTTCGTGAAGCATCCTTGCTCTTTGCTCTGGTCTCCTCCTGTCCCCGCCTCCCTAGAACCTGTCACGCATACTGGATGTAGCTGGCACAGTGGTGCTCCTGACTCCAGCATGGCCCCAGGGGAGCAGGGACTGAGCTTCCCTCTTCTTCATCCCCACCCCATAGCCCTGGGCAGCTGATGCGCAGAGGACCCACCAGGACGCCCGCCCTCTAGCGCCACAGCAAACACCTGCACACCCCGGGGAAAACTGAGATGCATCCATACCTTGAAGGACAGATGGCACCTCCTGCAGGGAAGAGGATGGGGCAGTGCACACATCACACGCAACCTGGTGAGCTTCGAGCCCTTCGCCCCGCCCCACCCCCATGCCCTACCCTTCCCAGGATTTGAACTTCAAACAAGCCCGGGAGGGAAAACACCTTAGTCACCTGGGCAGCACCTGACCTTGCACGTCCACTATGCAGAACTCCGATTTCTAAACCGTTTCTACCTCAGTCCAGTGTGTTGCATTGCGTTATTTTGAGGTTATCAGGCATATTTTGTTAACTACCAGTTCTGAGGTCCCAATCCTGGCAACTTTCACTATTTAAGCTGAGCAACCTCAAGTACATTTTGCTTACATGTTGTTTAATTTAAGCGCCAATGCAAAAAGAGAAAAGGAACGCTATCGATAATGGTGACCTTTCCATAACATCACCTAGCTGCAAACTGGACTTCACCTTCCATGCCTCTCTCCAGTTTGGCCACTGGATGAAAGTACAAAAATTGTTAGTATGAGGTGGAATGGCGGGAAGATGTGCTGATGTTGGGAGGAGACCAGCTGTCCAAAGGTATCGCTGGTGTTTAAAGTCAGAGCACAAAACAGCTCTCACTGCGGGGACCTGCCCTTTGAGGGGTGGAGTTACAGACCCGCCACCAACCCTGAGTCGACAGAGTCAGAATTACATTTGACTTTGGCCATTCGCTTGGACCTCAACTGCAAGAGCGCATGCGGGAAGCACCTGGAGGCTTTCAAACTAGTGGCCTTCATGGCTTACTAAAGGGGCTACCCATCCGGCGCCCTGTGCCCAGCTTCCACTGCCTGAGAGAAAGGTGGCCCCCACAGAGGCTCCCAGCAATGACACATCTCAGCCTTTCCTCCAGGCAGCTCCTCTGTCCCCCTTCAATGAGGAGACATCCCACTGTCCTTCCACGTCTGTGACAATGAGTGAACAGGAGACATGTGTAGATTCCTAAGGGTCCCCAGACCATGGTGATAACCGAGAGAGGCCACCACAGTGTCCCAATGCACTAGAGGAGGAAGCATCAGGTGGAACACACAACCATGACTGGAACCAAGACAAGTGAAAAATCTGTGGCAAATAACTCAAAGGCAAGAGTTTTCTTTAAGTTGTTCCAGAAAAAGCCACCTGTGATGCAACAAAGGACACCACAACTGACCCTCCGGCAGGGCCCATGAAGAAGCCAGGACATAAAGCATTCTTCCTTGCTTTTGGCAGCAATGTAAGCAAAGACCATGACTGGAAGCCACACTGGCACAGAAAATGTTGCCAAACTACTACGTCCTATTAAGAAAACCTCTGGTGGACTGGGAAGAAGGAAGAATAAGATGATTGACCTTCAGGGGCCTGGGGAGTTGGTACTCACTAGGGGCTGAGCAGAGCTAAAGAAATGATTTCTTTTTTTAATGCATCCCTTTCAACCTGCCAAACCAAACAGGTCATATAACTTTGCCCCAAATCTTCTTCACAAAAAACACAGAGACACAATAGTTTAGGAAAACTTCTGAGTTGCTAAAATATACTCTGCTGGGATTATTGTTGTCTATTATGGGAGACAAATCATGGCACCAGAAAAGGATTTTAAAAATAGAGATCCATTAAAAAAGTACTTACCACCCAGATGATATTGGATGTGTTCATTCTACTGATCTCTATCTGGAAAACCATTTTTAATTCCTGAAAATAAGTAAGGCTGTGGACACTCCATTGTAAATACAGACACTGCTGGGTGGAATTGACGGAGACTTTCAGTGACACAGGGGTCACTTTAGACAAAACTGAAAGACCAAACCAAGATGAAATAACACTTAGTAGGTGTATGATTGAATAGCCACAGATAATTATTGTCCAATACATTCTTTAGCTTTGACAAATAATACTCTCATGAGCATCCTAGAATCAGACACCTTGAAAAGCTGGAAGGAATTTAGAAATTACTTGGCAGATGAAGAAATTTAGACCTAGATGAATGAAATGACATTAACAGTTTAAAAAAAAAACACACAATAATTAAACAAATTACCCAAATTAATTTAACAAACAACAAAGAACACTTTATTGGACAATTTAACTGGTTTAGACATTTAAAGCAAGGCCGAATAAAGAAACAGGAAATTTAGCTGTACATTTCACACTTCGGGAAGTCAACAATGAAAGTTATTTTTGAAAGTCAACGTTTTGTTGTTTGTTAAATAGTTATAAAGCAGGAGATGATCCCACCTCAATTCACAGAATTTAAAACACCTTTGGCGGAAATTCACCGGACTCTTTGGATGACACGAGAACCGGCAACATACTAGGCATTCAGTGTGAGGTGAAATAGTCATGACAAGGTTCCTGCATTGAAGAGGCAGCTGACTCATGAAGTAATGAAGGGCTGCAAGTTTAGAGTGTTCTGTGGTGTGATAGCCGGTGAAAGAAGAGCGAGTCAAGCATGAGGCAGACTCGCAGAGGTCAGTGGGCTTAGGAAACAGCCCAGACTAAGGGTGGACCCTGCTGTGGTGAGTTCAGTCATTGCTAAACCTCAGAGAAAAGTACCACTTTCCACGTAAGCAGAAGAAACACCGTGCAGACTTGAAAAGGCCTGTGTGTTGCTGATTCAGCTGGTTTTATGTGTTGGTTTGAGGGGGTCTGAAGAAGCTGAGAACAGTTTTTTTGTTGTTGTTGTTGTTGTTTTAAATTTAATCTTATTGTTGTTGTATTACATCCATCCCCTTTTTGCTCCCCTCTGTCCCCTTACCTACCCATTCCCCCCCACAAAGTCAATCCTACTTATTGCCCATGCCCATGGTTCCTCCATACTAGGTTCTTGTCTAAACTGTTCCCCTTCTTTGCCTCTTCCTCCCCCCTCCCCTCTCCTCTTCCCCCTGATCACTGAAGGTCTATTCACTGTATTCATGTATCTGGTTCTGTTTTGCTTGTTGTTAATTTTGTTCATTATTGTCCTGTAATGGGTGAGATCACATGGTATTTGTCCTTCACTGACTGGCTTAACTAACCATAATACTTTCTAGTTCCATCCATGTTGTTGCAAAGGGTAGGAGTTCCTTCTTTCTTTCTGCTGTGTAGTATTCCATTGTGTTAATGTGCCAAGTTTCTTGATCCAATCATCCACTGATGGGCACTTTGGCTGTTTCCAGCACTTGGCTATTGTAAGAGAACAGGTTTTGAAAGGATTAAGGCTGTTGATGAAGTCAGCTGGTACCTGATGGTCCATGGCATAGCAGATACCAACTTCAAGCATTCGTTTTTCTAACTAAAAGGAGACTTGGAAAGATGAAAGAGCTGATCCTTTATGGAATAGGGGGAAATAGTCTTAACCATTGTAGAGCCAACGGTGCCAGAGGAAGCAGGGTGTACGCACCTTCATCCTGTCTTCCCTAGCTCTTGTTCACCCTGCCGAGATGGCAGGTGGCTATTGTGGGTCTCACTCTAGATTCAGTCTTCCTGCAGGACAGAGGTTGATGCTTAGGCTCTTGAATGGCTGTTGTCCCTAGCACTTGGCCCAGCGTCTTACCCATAGCACACATTGATCTCAAATGACAGAGATCAGGGCCTCCTCCTCACTAAGGCCGGGATGGGCCCTTCCACACGTTCCCTGAGCTCTGTGGCTGCCTTCCTGAGCTTTGGCTGTGCACAGATCACAGAGTCCGCTGATGTGTGTTTTTCTCCCAAGGACTGGGAGCTCAGCAAGGGTGAGACTAAGACTGACTCAACTCAGTGAAACCAAGACCAGTAACACACCTGTCACAGCTCACACACTTAGTGACTGGCTGCTGAATGAATGAGTTAGCTACCTGTATCAACTTTATTCCTGGAAACTCTAGAATGCTACTGTGTGACGTGTGAGACCAGAGGGGAACTCTGCCTGTTGACTTGTGCTGTCAGCAATGGTTGAGTGACTCAGGTACCAGAGAGACATCAGTCAGTCAAATAATTTGTTCAAAAGTAATCTAGGACTTCCTTGGGAACAGTGGGAAATGCCAAGGTAAAGCAGAGAGCTGACGGGCCTTTAGGGACGATGGAATCCAATGCCATCATTTTTCAGATGAGGAAATTGAGGTTAAAGAAAAAGGAAGTGAGTGTCCCAAAACTACACAACTAGACCAGAACCCAAGGGGAATATGGTTCATAATATCATAATAACTACATGTAAGGTCAGGTAGAGACTTGACAAATTGGGGAGACCATTTTGTAAAGTACAGGATTGTGTAACCTGTACCATTCCTCTGAAACTAATACAGAATAAAATTAAGTGTAAACCGTAATCAAAAAAAATTAAAAATATTTCAACTAATCTGTGGGCTAAGAGTGTCTTTACTCAGTCTCACAAAGGGAGTAACTTGTGCTTGGTCACTGAGCAGCCAGCCCTGGGCTGCTGCTTCTGTAAGATACAGAAGAAATTCTTTTGATCATGGTCATTTTCCATGCATCGACCATAATATTCTGCAGGACTAGGTCCCCTCGCAAATGCCCTACTAACCATGAAGTCAGGGCCAAAGGGGGGCTTATTAAGATGAGCCATCAAGAGCTAGGAGGTCATGACTAAGGTAGCCAATGCTACTCACCAATTCCATATAATTTCCAAAGAGAACCATTGTGCGACTTTTCTTCCCCGAGCAAACAATTAGCTTATGTTTTTCTCTATGTGACTATTTTTTCTTTATTACTGTTTCCACTTCTTACCTTCGTTCTGGTAAATTCCCAAGGGCAGCAACGCCAAGAGGAACGTCATCCGAAGGACGGCCACGGAAGCCATAGGTCCTGGTTTCCTAAAAAAGGTTAATCACCCAAGAAGGTAAATCTGACTGAATTTTAGCTCAGAGCGGGTTTTGAGCCAACCGAGGTAGGCAGTGACATTAAAGGTGCCCATTCTTCGCCCCCCCACACACACCCCATTTCCTCACCCCTTGTCACGTGACTCTGGAGTTGCAACCCAAATTGAATAACATATGTATGTCCCTACTCCCCATGACCACCAGGAGGCCAAAGTGATGGTATGCTGGCCTGGAGCCTCCACCTAAAGAGACCTTGTGTATTTCTGCTTCCTCTTTTGTGTCTCCACCTTTGGCATGAAAAGAACATTTCTGGGCTACCCCCCAAGGAAAGCAGAGCTGAGTCACGCAGCTGGGTGGCCTGGCTCCACCAGGGCCGGCCACACCCCAGCCAAGGCCAGCCAACCCACCGGCAGGAAAGCACGGACTCCTGCAGCTGCTACCGCTCAGGTTAAGCAGCAAGAGACCCCTGATCCCCCGGCTTCTGCAAACCAGCAAAGGTTAGTAAAGAAAGGCAAAGCAGGGAAACAGCTTTAAAGATCAAAACCAGACTGGTTAGCAAGAGAACTGAGGCCAGTCTCAAAGGGGCTACGTCTGAATTCATGACTCAACAGGGGCTCACCTTTCCCCTTCCCTGTCCCCCCATTAACATCCCACCTGCGGAGAGCGGAGAGCGAGCACCGCTACCTACAAAGACTGTGCTTCATTGTTCAGAATAATTTGCAATGCCCTTGCCTTTGGAGAGGGTTTTAACTAATTCATCAGGTCCTTAGTCCACCGGATAATCTGAGGTCACAAGAAGGAGCCTGGGTGACCTCCAGACACTCAATAAGTTCTTAACTCAACAAGAAGTGAGTCAGTCAGGGGAAGCACTGCATTTCACTTTTTGACTTCAAATTCTGACTTGTCAGAGAGAGCAGCAGTGAAACAATTCTACACCGGCCTCTGTCCAGCTACCTGGCTTTCGTCAAACTCGAGAACATCATCACTTCACACCACCCACACTATTTTTTATTATCTTCAGCAGTAGGTATCGGTAAGTGGGAACAGCAGCGGAGACAGGAGGAGGGTAACCCAAGCCCTGACCCTACTCCACTGTGGTCAGTGACTGAGCTCCAGGCCATGGACGCGAAGTCTCCTTCATAGGCTTCAGGCACTGCCTTCCGCGGCTTCTATGTGCCAACAGGCCAACCACGCCTCCCTGAGATCTCTGCTTACAACTTCAGTCTGGTTCCTGTGACATCAGGCAGGGAGAGTGGGGCACCAATTCAAGAGAAAATAGTTTCTGCTGGGAACCCAAAGGAAGGCGAAGGACAATGCCCAGGAGGGGCCCACCGCTCCGGTGCAGTTTCCACTCCCGTCCTGCCCCGGCCTGAGCATTCCGGAGAGGGGCCAGGAGCCGCTACCATAGGGAGCTTTCGTCCTGCAAATCTAAAAGCAGGCCACACGGGGGCTGAGAAGGGAGCGTGGCCCGACGTGATCTTTATGAAAAACCTGTTTTAAACGTTTCTAAATATTTGGATTCCTAGCAAATCAAACATTTTACGTGTTGCACAAACTAAGTCATGGGGGTAGAAAAACGTACCACTAAACATGAGCAGCTGTCTACCCGTTAGGGGTAAGCAGAACCCAAAGGAGGCAAGTTGGTGTGTAACACAACTGCACCTATTCGGGGTTGACAAGGGTGTCCCAGGGAAGGCTCTGGGACTCTCCGGGCAGTCCTGCCCTGCCCCCCACCTTGCATGCATTGGCTGTGAACCTGAGGTTAGCTCTGGTGGCCGTCATCGGTCCGACACACCCAGTTTTACACAGGCTGCTCAGGTGACAACTATGACACGATGGTCACTGCCTGCGCGTGAGCTAAACGGTTGTTCTTCCCCCCGGCGTGACTAGCAGAAGGACCGCCGATCAGGCTTCGGCCTGAAAACCTGGTAAACTTGATCAAGTCCACCTAACACTTGCAGAATGAGCCTCAGCCGCTGGCGGGACACCCCAGAGCCACGCGGGAGCCCCCCTGGGAAGTGCCCCACGAACCGCTTCCCACTGTGGGAGGGAACACGGAGCGGCCAGCTTGCAACCCACCTCTCCCCATGAAACCGCCTGGAGTTCTGTATCCCACCTGCACCAGCTGCTTCTGAGCGAACCCTCAACGTGGTCCTGAGGTGAGGGAGGGACCTGTGAACTGGGGTGCACAGCGCTTGGCGGGGTTGGGGAGGAAGAAGAGGTGGGTCGGTGTGGGCAAGGAGGTGAGGTACAGCCGGGAAGTGTGGGCACATGCGGAGCGGGAGAAACAGTTCTGGAAGCGCAGCTTCTCCTCTGGGACAGGTGGCAGCCACACGGGGACTTCAGCAGAGGAATAACGAGGTCCAACCCCTAGGGAACAGGGAGCACCCTGTGGACATGAGAGAGGCTGGAGGGGTGAGGGCAGCGGCGGGGGGGTCACAGCAATAGTCTAGGGGGAGCAACGCTGACTTAGACCAGGCGGAAGGCAGTAGGGGCAGAATCCCGACGGGACTGAGAGACAGGGCTGGCAGGGTGGGGGGAGTAGCAGAATTCAGAAAGGACACGTACTGTCCTGCCTCATCTGTGCTCCTTAGTCTTTCCCCACATTTCCTTGTTTCTCGCTTCCCTCAGGTCTCCATCATTCCCAACTAGACTGTGATGGTTTGGATCTTATTCTCCGCTGTTAGAAGCCCAGAACATATTTGCTACCCAGTACATATCCGGGAAGTAAAGAAAAACGTGTACCAGGTTTCCCCCATTCTCTCTTTGCTTTCAGTTTTCATTAAAACAGATTCTTTTTCAGGCCCCTCTGCTTTTCCTGTGGCCAGCTATTGCCTAATTCACAGTCTTCCTGACATTCCTTCTCCAGGAGGAAACAGGGAAGGAGAGAAAAACTACCCACGCATTTTGTAGAAAGAACTTCTCTCATTCAAATCCCGTCTCTTTACAGAATGAAGATGCCTTTGACTATGAGTCTCAATACTACAAGGGTAATAAAATACCCCTTTTCCAAGGGTACCAGCTTGCCCTTTTTCACCAGCACAGCCTGTTCTGTCATTACGGAGCTACATCTTCTTGGGAAGTTCCCCCATGGCAGATAATCCCTGAGAGAAGCACACGATCAATCTTTTGCTTCCGGACAACATGGGTGTGTGGCTTAGACTCAACAAACTGGCTGGGTGCCGGGTCACGTCACATGCAAATACAATTTGAAAGAAAGAAGCTGTTCACACAGGCCACGTGCTGGGATGTGTCTGGGGAAAAGAGCCACAGAGACTATCTGTGTAATCTGCCTGAGCCCTGTATGAAACCCAGAAGCAATACCAACAAACACTGCTGCACTGATTACATATTTTAATAAATTCAGTGCTATAACTGGGCCAGCAACAAACAGAACAACAGTTTTAATATTTAGGGCAAAGGGTTATCATCCCTATGACATAAGAGGCCCTTAGAAACCAGTAAGGAAATGATAAACAACCCTGGAGAAACACTTGCAAATTAACAGGAATATGAAGTTCATAAAAAGTAGGAGCCCTGGCTAGTGGTACAGTGGATAGGCGCCAGCCTGCAAACCCAAAGGTCGCTGGTTCGATTCCCAGCCAGGGCACATAACCAGGTTGCAAGCCAGGTCTCCAGCCGGGTCCTTAGCTGGAAGCAGGTGAAAGGCAACCATACACTGATGCTTCTCTCCCTTTCTTTCTCCCTCCCTGTCCTTCTCTCTGAAAATAATGAATAAAAAACCTTTTAACAAAACTTTAAAAAAAGAGAGAAGGAAATATGAAGAATCAAAAAAGAAGAACTGAAAACCAGATGCTAACACTGATCATTAAGTGATGCAAGTTAAACTAGTAATTGTGTCTGGTGCCCCGTGTGGTGTCCTATGGGAAGCTGAAAAAAGTCTTAGAACCTAGTATTGGTAAGAGTTTGAAGAAGTAGACATTGGTACTGGCTGATGGTCAGAAAGCTTAAAATCACCATCAGTTTGGCACTATTAACATTTTTGTATTTATTACCTTTGATTCAGAAATACACACAGAAGGGCAGGGAGAGAGAAAGAAAGGGAGAGAAGCATCAGTATATGGTTGCCTTTCACCTGCTTCCAGCTAAGGACCTGGTTGGAGACCTGGCTTGCAATCTGGGTATGTGCCCTGGCTGGGAATCGAAATACACATATTATATATATATAATATGTATATGTGTGTGTGGTGTTTGTGTATACACAACCTGTAGGACAGAATTCCAGAAATAACATTCCTGAATCAAAGGTAATAAGTATTACATATATATATATATATATATATACACAAAAATATATATATGTATATAAGTATATATATATATATAAACACATCATAGGATTTATGTTGAGAAAAATACATATAAATATCAGAAAACTAGAAAATACCATCATGTTGCATCTTTACACATGAATGCTGTGCCATTGTTAAAAAGAAGGAAATCATATGTGAACTGATATGGAACAATGTCCAAAACATACTGAACGGAAGAGGAAGCTTCGGAGCAGGGTGCGCAGAAAACCAGTCCTGGAAGGGAAGGGTGGGAGCAGCTGCACCCCACAGTGTCCTTCACGAGCACCTGCCGCAGGAGCCCACTGACGCAGCCTCCGAGATGCATACCTGGACCGTCTGCCCAGCCACGCCCCGGCCCCCGGTCCCCCCAGCTGCGTCCGGCCCAGCCCAGCCATTTCTGCCCAGCGCGGGACTCCTCTAACCCTTTGATCGGAGATCTCAGCTTGGTGTTATAGTCAGTGCACCCACTAACCCTCTCTCCTTAAAGATAAAAAAACAAAAAAGGAAAGAAGAAGAAAACAATGATTCAAAAGCAATTTACAATTCCTGCCGATCACATTGATCCTCCTAGGAAATACTAGGACTACCAGACCAATGTTAAATATCAGGGACCAACTCTGTACTCAAAGGGTGGACGAAAGACCACATGCAGCTAGCATTTAGGGGATGCTAACTCTCAGATGCTTTGCTGCGTGGCTTACATGCACTTCTTCTCACTATTAAAGAGGTGCCGTCATTATCCCCACACAGGCGAGGAAGTTAAGGCTAAGGAAGGTTGGAAGTGACTTCGACGTAGGTGGGCACAGGTAAGGTGCAGCTTGACGCCAGGCAAGTCTCACCCCGTCCCATGTCACACTGCTCCCTCCTTGCTTAGCGCTCATGCTGGAGTTGAGCCACAAAAAAAATCACTAACAATTATAAACCCAAGGAAATCCTTAGAAACATTTCAACAGGATTCTTGTTATAGCTGACAAGCTATTTACCAAGTTTATGCAAGAGAAAAAATGTACAAAAATCTTTCCTAAATTTTTTTTTTTTTGGTAAAAAGTACAAACATACACGGATTGATGTAAACTATTATTAAGCTGTAGCATTTAAAATAGGGTAGCACCGGCATAAAAAGAGACCAAAATATCGGTAAAACAGAATAAAGGTCTGAAACAGACCCTTGTACAAGTAGAAGTTTATTTTACTATAAAAATAGGATTTCAAGTGGGGGGGGGGTGGAAAGGGTGGATGACTAATTGCTATCAGCTTAATTCCAGGAAAAAAAAATGCTTATTTTTTCACCACAAAAGTATATTTTAAAGAATCAAATGTAAAAAACAGAATACTGTATTAGGAGATAAGATAGTTTACAAAGAATTTTTATGTTTAAAAAAG
Organism: Noctilio leporinus; assembly: GCA_004026585.1. Lineage (NCBI taxonomy): Eukaryota > Metazoa > Chordata > Mammalia > Chiroptera > Noctilionidae > Noctilio > Noctilio leporinus. The sequence continues at coordinate 21,605 of PVIW01002840.1, forward strand.
TCCTTCCTAAACTAAACAGAGCACAGAAATCATGAGATTGCCAAGTGGATTACACTAACATTTAACTTTTCTGTGAGGCAAAAAAAGATTGTTGAGAATAGAAGTAGTATGAATAGATGAGCAAAACAGAGCATACGACACACAAAGAAGAAAATTCTGATACCTGGATCAGCCTGGAGGACATTTTGCTAAGTGAAACAAGCCAGGCACACACACGAAAAAGACCAATATTGATATGAGGTACCAAAAGTGGCCAAATTCAGAGAGAGAAAAGAGGACGTGGGGAGGATTGGGAGCTGTGAGCCTACTGTGTGATGAGCGGAGATTCAGTCCTGCAAGATGAAAAGAATTCTGGAAAAGGCTGGTGCTGGCGGATGCACAATACCGATGTCTTGTTCGGTTTCACTCATTTACCAGATTCAAACTTTTAAGTAAAAATAAGAGCTGATCTCAGGAAGGATGAAAGAAATAGATTCTTGTGCCCCGAGCTTGAATGAGTACCTGCAATTTGAAGGGTTGTAGCTATCAAGTTGAAAAACAAACAAACAAACAAAAACAAACTCTCTGATGCAAGAATCTCTCTTAGGATTCCATCCTACACAAATACTCAGGCTTAAGCAAAAAGAGAAGTGCACAATCTTTCTTGAAGCACTGTTGCTAATGTGAAGCAACTTTAAATGATCCAAGTGTTTATTAATAAGGGAAAGGGTGGATTAAGTGTATTTATACTTTAGAATAACATGCAGCCATTACCAAAAAGAGATACTTACAGCCCTGGCTGGTAGCACATGGATAAGGTGCCGGCCTGTGAAACCAAAGGTCACTGGTTCTATTCCCAGCCAGGGCACATAACCAGGTTGCAAGCCAGGGCTCCAGCCAGGTCTATAGCTGGAGGCAGGTGAAAGGCAGCCATACACAGATATTTCTCTGTTTCTCTCCCTCTCTGCCTCTCTATCTTCCTCTCTTTCTGGAAATAATAAATAAAATCTTAAAAAAAAAAAAAAAAAAAGAGAGATACTTACAGATCTGAGAAGCTCTCTAACACTGGGAGTGAAAAAGTAAGTTGTATAATGTATAGTAAGAGCTCATTTACATATATTAAAACATATGTTTATATACATATTAGGCAACCATGCAGGAAAGACAAAAATCCTGGCATGGTGTTCCCCAAACCTAGCCATCTCTCCTCTGCATGCAAGTAGGAGTGGCAATGATGGTACTTCCACAATTCTCTCTGTACACGTTTCTATTGTTTGAGCATGTATTCAGTTATTATTTGTATTATTCTAAAAACATGAAAAATTAAACACTACCACATTAATGTAAAAAAAAAAGAGAGAGAAATACATGGGTAATGCAAAAAGAAAAAAAACCCAAACAAACCACCTGGAGTAAATAAATGCAGAAAAGTAAAGAACGAAAATGAGAAAGGATGGGAGGCTGTGAAGCCAAGGACACGGTTGTGGGAAAAGAAACTCAAGTTTATGCAGCTACGGAGGAGCCTGCATACCAGGAAGGCACTTCTTGCCAGATTCTAGTTATTTCATTCCCCATTTCATGTGGTTCTTTTTTACAATCAAGGGGGAACTCCTCGTGCCAGAGAAGAGAAGGGGTCAGGGGTCAAGGTCCTGCCAAGGAGCTAGATGATACTGATTTCCTTCTACCCAGGCCAAGTCTACCCCAGCCTAGTTCCCACAGAGTACACGCCCTCCTCTGGACTGATGACACTTCCTCCCAGTCCTTTGTCAAAGCCATTATACATCATTTTCCTGCTGTGGTTCCTTTTTCAGGATAAGGGCACCAGAGACTCTGGAACACCTCCGTGCATCCTGTGGCTGCTCCTGGTCTTCCTGATGAAAGAGATGAAAGAGAAGAGACCTGGCATGTCAGGAAGTGTGCTCAGGCACAACTGCTAGGACAACAGGAGGCAGAACTGGGGCAGTGCAAGTCAGCAGGAGGCAAGTTGTACAGCTGAGGGTGCCCTCTGAGCAGCCGTGACGTGCTAGGTGGTGGCCATTCTAACAGGCCTGGATGCCAGCTAGCCACCAAGGGAGGCACCCAGCCGAGCATGCCCTGAAGGCTCTGAATAGGGGGCTGAGGCTAGAGCCCAGTGCTCTGAAAGTGCCAGACATGCTTTGGGCGCACTGCTAAGTTCGGGACCCCTGGCCACTGTGACCACTTGGAGCCCTTCCACTTCATAGGCCTCTCAGTGAATTTAAACACAACCCGGGAGACCCACAGAGCTGAACAACAGTGAGACAGCAACCCCGGGGCCCCGTTCCAGAAAGGGTCCCAAGTTTGAGGCGCACACAGCACAGGGTGCTGAGCAAACTCCAAGGTCAAATCTTGACCCTGACACCTGCCAGCTGTAACTATACACAGGTTACTTGGCTCTCTCGGATTCCTCACTGAGAAAACGAGAATGGCAAAACTAATACCTATGTCATGGATGAAGATTGAGTAAAGCCTCTAAAATGTTTAAACTCCTACCTGGCCTGGAGTAAGAATGAGGCATTCTAATGTCGCAGGCAAGGACATGAAGCCGCTACCTAACTTGACCCAAGACCCCAAGTCAGTTTTTTAGGCTTGGGGATAAGACCGATAAGACGGAACGCTTCCTTCCCTCCAGCCC